>OX235271.1:201491729-201515589 GCA_944472155.2 Trichobilharzia szidati
AGAACTGACTGACTCAACACTGGTGTTCAAAATTGGAAACTTTTTCTTTGTTCTGAGTTTGGCAGATTCCCCAACTGACTTCAAAGTGATGAAACTCTGTTTGACCTTACAGTGACTGAAATTTTATCACAAATAACTGTCTTTTTGTTGTCGTTGCGGCATTTTGTGACTGTGAATAGCCCAAGGGAGTTTTATCCAGCCAGGCAGCAGAACACGGAGATCAGTTTCCTGCGTCCACATCACAACATGAGGCTCTTAGTCGTTACACACTGGCAAGTTCATTTACCCTAGAATTCAAATCAGCCTTTGGGGAGATGAAAGAACAACGGGAATCTTGTCATAAACACTAATTAGAATCACTGGTAACTTAGAGTATTTTACATTATTTCTCTGAACATTCTTTTGCCTCCCTGTGGTGAATCCATACATTTTCTTATAGTCTTCTCAGTGTTTTCCTTAACCTATGTTTTACTGTTTTTCTATCCATAACTTTGAAAAACAAAGCTAATTTTAATACCTAATAACAATTTTCCACATTGACAGATGACATTTTTCTGTAGTTATCAGCGGGTGTCAATAAAACACATCTCAGGTCACTAAATTCACCATTCTAAATGTTTGCCGTTGATTCAAGTATTTTCGTCAAATAGTTTACACTGAAGAATGACATGCTTTTTGACAAGTGAAGAGTTTTCAGTGATAAAAATGAACAGAAAATAGTCAGTGGAATCTAACTACAATGTTATACTAATAGTATTATGACTACGTTAATAATCTAGAAAGATAAATGCATCGAAGTTCTGCGTTGCATCAAGACCCTGGTGTGGTTCAGGGCTATTCAGCAGTATGGCTCCACAACCCACATTGGTTCATGATGGCATTTTTACTGAAATTAATCAAAACTCCTAGAAAACGCAACATCTGAATGTCAATCTTCAGCCCATTCGTATCTTTAGGGTTTATGTCCTGAAGTTCGACACAAAGGTGGGTTACATCATATCATGACAAGTGGGTGCTCATCAGTTGCGTTGGTTGATGGTATCACTCTGTTGCAAACTGACAGAAGATAATATTCTTGAGCCGTTGAAACCCAACCCAGTAAATGATCGTTTGATGGGCTGACGTGGTAAATTGTGTAGGTCCATGGTTTGACACCGGCTGAGGCCATTTATATACACTGCCGAAGACTCCTACATTCGAACCAAACCAATTATTTCCCTGTATGAATTTCGACAACACAATAAGAAGATGTAGTTTATGTGAAACGTGTAATGTATTGGCGCAACACATTTCGGACATTCTGATCACACACGTACTTGTCATACACAGTTTTTATAGAAGGCAAGAATGCATGAATAATTACAACACATGTCAGATTGTGTACAGGTCAAGGTCACAAATAATGGGTAGGGGGACGCAAAGGTGTGGGTAAGAAAGAGAAAAAGAGAAAAAAAACAAAGCAAAGAAGGGGTTGAAAATATTATGAAGTAAATTGGTCCTTGGTTCCAAAGTGGCTGCAACAACAAATAAAATCGCCAGAAACAACTGACCCCGCAAATAGATGTCCAACATTATCTATAGCGAAGCACATTATGGAGACGGGAGAGGTTGATTTCAACAATACCTTTAAGCCCATATATAAAACAAGGTAGGGCCACATACTTAAATTTATTGAAGCCTTAGCCATAAAAAGACTTAAACCTGTCTTATGTGTCCAAAAGTTATTTGTTATTACCTTAAACCTGGCTTGCTAAATATTCTGTAATGAAGTTACTTTATGATAAAATTCCCAGTGAGATATGTTTACTGTTTCAATAGACAAAGTTGTTATGAAGAATCTGAGAAAACAGAATAAACTCAAATACAAACCTTCACTAGATGGAGGGAATATTTTACTTTTTTAAGCATTATTTATTCTTGAGAAATGTTAACAAAAAAATTATGTAGAAACATTAAGCCAAACGTAAGTGGAGATTTAGAAACCTCCAGATAAATTAATAAATAACATTAGGAAATCTACAACGATTTAGTAGCCTGAATGAAGCCATCACTGGGTACATCTGAATTTTCTAAAATTCACTACTTATATCTAATAATGGCAGTAGAATATACCAAACTTTTGGGATACATATGCAAAGTAATAAGAACCTAAAACACAGGTCATCTAAATGTTTAGAACTAACATTACGTCCCACTAGAAACAGTTTAAACTCCAGACTAACCAACTTATGAAAAGTGAAAAGGTTAGATGATATTCAAATAGAAAATGATTAAAAAAAGTGGTCAGTTTTTACATAATTATGATGAATAAGGCATTTAGAAGACAAATTTCGCAAGATGATATCATTTCGTAGTTGCTTTACAACCGCTTTACAACCAACATGGTTAACACTAATAGAATAAAATAAAATGCGTGACAATAACTCAGTTATATAATGAGCATTTTCCTTCATGGTTCGGAAAGGGTCAAATAAAATCCATACGAAGTTCTATTTTGGCTCATTTGATTGATAGCGGTCGCTAAGTGGACAAAAATAGTGCCTTCAAAGTTATCGGTGGCACAGTGGTTAGGACTCTCGCCGACCATGCACATGGTCCGGGGTTCGGTCCACCCGATATCTATGGTCGGCCTGCAAAATTTGGGCTACCGATATCCATGCTGAAAATGCCATACTTGTACTGAAAATGCGGTGTGGCATCAAGCTGTAATCAAAAATATATAAAAAAATGAAATAAAACCTATCGTATTCCATCGAGTCTTTCGAATGGAATCAGAACCCGTCTTTTACACTTACCCGAAGCTATGGGAATTCGAGAGAACAATCCTAGTCTTAGTATAAAAAAGAAGTTTGTTCTACTTTTGTCTCTCCCTTGGCCTAGATGAATTCTATTCAAAACCCTCCCACCCTTTCTAATCTTCCATCTCCTTCGCACTTTTATAATATTGTCGTTCCACTTCACCTTTTAAGATTTGACCTCATTTATTTATTTATTGAGTTGTCTACATATACACTTATATACATATGCTATCTTTGTTATTCTTATCACCTGCATAAACCTTATTATCAATATTTTGTTATCATTATGATCATGGTTATTAATTTCGTTTAAAACATTTACCACATTATTATTATTATTATTTGATTCCCAAAATCACCGTCATTGGTTAAAATTTTTATATATAAGTCTATGTAAATTAGAGTAAAGCCTGAAGAAGATCTAATTGAAAACAACAATATTGTTCGCTTATATGTCTTGTTCAGTTATATAAAACAAAAGGACATACTAACGACTAATCATATTTTTAAATAGGTCAAGTAGTCCATTATAGTAGGCGAAGGTTGAAGTCTATTGTTTTTGTACACACAGTTTAGGATGTATGCGATCAATGCAAAGTGCTTCCATCACCTTTGATAATCTTGTATTAGAGTTGTGTGAAATAAGTGTGAAACAGTCATTAATATTGATTTTGTGACCTGACATTATTAAGTGCTTTGCAATGGATGATGCTGGATTTCTATTCAGATTACTCACATAGGGATTTTCTATATGATTTAGTAGCCATTTTGGAACATGTTCTTTCCGACGACATTGGAACATTCTGTTGGTTCTACCTTTATAGTTGTCACTGCAGCTGCAGGTGAACTTGTAGACACAATTTGAATTAGAGTCCACAGAAGTTCGTCCTTTAATCGTAGGTACAGGGATTGAAAATGTTCGGTATATGAGGTAAAGACGTGTGGCATAGAATGTGCGCTTGACGCCTGAGTGAAGTCTTTGAGTTGTCAACAGCATCATTTGATCACCCTTGAATGGTAGGTTAATAAATATAGCTTTCTTTGGCACATAGGCTGTCTTTTCAAAATGTAGTCTATCCTTACTGTGACCATTGATAAAGTTTTCTGCATAACTATTATCTAAAACAACTCCATTTACGATGGAACGATTAAGCAGACATGGAGTGGACAATATCTTCATTTCACCAGTTTTGTTCCTATTCAGTATAAACATTCCCCAGTGAAATGTTTGTTTTCAAGAGCCAGCAAAATGTGCACGAGTGACACGCTGATGAATGAGCTTCAATACAAACATTCAGTTTTATTAGCTAGTGGTTATCCAGAAAACTTCATCATCCCAATACAACTAACCTGAATAGAAATCCAGCATCATTCATTGCAAAGCAAAGTGATTTTGGATGGAAACAGTAAGGATATACCTCATCTAGAAAAGAGCTTCTTTAGCAAAGACAGCTATCTTTATTAACCTACCATTCATGGGTGATCAAATTATGCAGTTGACAACTCAAAGACTTCACTCAGGCGTCAAGCGCACATTCTATGCCACACGTCTTTACCTCACATGCCGAACATTTTTGATCCCTGTATCCACGATTAAAGGACGAAATTCTGTGAACTTCACTTCAAACAGTATCTTCAAATGTACCTGCAGTAGAGGTGACATCTATATAGGTAGAACCAACAGAATGTTCCAATGTCGTCGTAAAGAACATGTTCCAAAGTGGTTATTAAAACACATAGAAAATCCCAATGCAATTAATCTGAATAGAAATCCATCATCATCCATTGCAAAGCACTCATTAATGTCAGGTCACAAAATCAATATTAATGACTGCTTCACAATTATTTCACACAACTCTAATTCAAGGTTGGTTATTAAAGGTGATGGAAGCACTTTGGATTAATCACATACATCCTAAACTGTGTGTACAAAAAACAACAGGCTTCAACCTTCGCCTACTATGATGGACTACTTGACGTATTTAAATATGATTGGTCATTAGTATGTACTTTTGTTTTATTTAACTGAGTAATTGTCATGCATTTTATTTTATTCTATTCTTGTGAACCATTTTGGTTGTAGTTCCGGTGGTATAGCGGTTAGGACGCTCGCCGATCATACACATGGTCCGGGGTTCGATCCCCGGCCGACGCACTCCTTTACCTCGTTGACCCAGAAATAATGCTGGTGAAGAGGAAAGGTTGGGCATGAGGCTAGCAACCCCATCCTGTAAAATAAACACTGCTACAGAAACTTCAAGCCACTAGCTTGAAGCCCTATGTTCCACTAGGGAACGTGAAGGAAAAAAAAATTTTGGTTGTAAAGCGGTTGTAAAGCAACTACGAAATGATGATATCATCTTGCGAAATTTGTCTTCTAAATGCCTTATACAAATTTATCATAGGGACTAATTATAATTACTATAGTTCTAGAAGCAATTCGTTCTTTGAAGAAACCATTCTGGGGATTCAATTGTGTCTGACGTCTACTCTTTTCAAATTCCAAGGAAAAGTATACCAACAAACAGAAGGAGTAGCAGTGGGATCACCGAATTCCCCAATCTTAGTAGATATCTTTATGGATAGTAAGGAGAATACGGTTCTTAAAACACTTGATCTTACCGCAAAGTTATGGTAGGAATGTGTGGATGACACAACATATTTCAAGTTTCTTCACACGCACATAAGTTCGACAGTAAGTGAATTAAATTTTCATTTCGATTTTCAAAGTGACCAAGGAACTACGTTGTATTATAAAGTAAAAGGAACACAGGAAAGAAACTTGTGCACTAGTGTTTATAAAAAGCCACTGCACTTAGACTATAGATCACCACATCCATCACCTCGATAACATTTCAAACACAGTTTATTATCAATACAGTTTCGGATAAACTCCACATTAGTTTTCGCTTCAGCGAGCTTTGCACTATACTTCAGATACTCGTTGAGTGCCTTCAGTGCAACGGGATGCTCACAAGATTTCAGTAAATGAAATATCCCCATATTGAAATCAAAACAAGATTTTGCTCAAAATCCCGATCATACCACTTGTAACTAAACAATTCCGAAACATGACTTTCATAGTTCTCTTTCTCTCTTCCAAATAAAAAGAGAACATCTGAACCCCTACGTGGAATTCTCAACAATTCATGAATAATTCCTATTTAGATATTAATGAAAACAAAACAAGTAGTTCAGCAAAGAGTCTCTTTTCGACAAATTCATTCACGTAGCTGTATAGTCACAAATATACGTGATTACTTTTGTATATGTGTGTATATTAGGTTTGTTAGACAAGAATAAAAATTAGTTAGGCCTAATGATTACGTCACCAAAATATTTGGAAATATATGACGAATAATCATATTGTAACTTGGGGGGGGAGTGAAGATTAGTAAGAGGGTAGTAGTGATGTTTTGTCACAAACATAGTTGTTAATGTTAGTCAGTGCATAAAAGAAGTTGAATAAGTGTGTCACAGTTACGTAATAGGATGGATGATGTAATGAATGGGTTGTAATCAGGATGGACATAGAAACGAAGAAAAATATGGAGTGATGTAAGAGTTTTAAGGAAATACAAGAGTCATAAGGAGGTGTAGAAACAAGCAAACAAAAATCAAGTCAGTAGAAATCAACAGGGTTGTTACTATGATAACAGAAGTGGTTGAATAATTTTCTGTTGAACCCATAACCTTTGTTTCTCCTACTGAATGGTTAAAGCTTCAGCAATGCAGCTAGGAAACAAAGGCGTGGGGCTTTTTGTAGGTTGGTCTTCACTCTGTAGATCACTTTGAAGGGAGCGTTTGTTAAGATGAAATGGCCACTGTTGACAAGGTGTTCGATTGTTACACTCCTTATAGAGTCACTACTACCTTTCTGCAACGATGCGGGGTAGTGTTCTTGAACTCTTTTCGATAGGATACACGCCCAACTACCAATGTTCCTGGCTCCACAGCAACAAGTGAACTGAAATATATATTCACACAGCAATGGTCAGATGAGAGATCTTGTCCTTAGGGCTTCTGTAGACCAATGGACGACTGAAGGACACTACTCTTAGCGTTACTGCGAAGAATATTCACCTCAAAGATGCTGAAATTCTTCTCTTAAGGATATCGCACGCTAAGTCTTCCTTGAAATCCAAGTTAATGTAGAGTTTCTTTTTTTGGAAAAAGTAATGTTTCGCTTATCCGGACATTTTGTTTGATATTCTTATCGATAAATCTTGATGGCTATCCATTTTGGATGGTTTCTTTCAGGGCTTCGTGGTTACAGATGCATCGGATCCTAGTGGCAAGGGATTCAATTAGATTTCATTTGCATCTAACTTACACCCAATTGTAGAAACTTGTTAGCTGACCGTCCCAAGTGGGTTTTCTATGGACTGACCTTCTCGTACAGCTGATTGAATGAATTAACCGAAAAGAAACCCTTCACTGAACTCAGTGTTTTGTTTTCATTAAATTCTAAACCAAGAAGGAGTAAAAGTGGCAGTCAAACCCAAAACGTCACTTAGAAACAAATCATTTCGGTTAAAGGATGCTGTGGAACGTATTTAACAAACTAATTTAGTTTGTGTAATACCCTGAAGTGATTGTTAGGTCAGATGCATAGGTCCAATCAGTGGTGAGAATCAGTTAGATTAGTGCGGAGCAAAAATTAAGGGAAATCTAGGTTAGTTGACCCTGGAAAAATAAGAAATCAAGAAAATAGATTATCTGTAGCACTAAATAAAGTTAACAATTATAAAGCTTTATTTGAGACAATATGCATATTTCGTTCCAAAATACTTTTTTTTTCATACAGGATTCACATGCACAGTAATAATCTGTAGTATATCTTCATTTCGTTGAAGAATTGCACAACGTTTACTTGGAAGCGAGTTAAATCAGTGCCCAAGTTCATGTATAGGACATCTGATATAGCTAGACGATTAAAACAATGATAAATTCAGATGAAATCAAGCATTTTGGTGGAAAGCAATTCAAGCAGCCCAGGGATTTAAGCAAGCCGCCACACAGCCACACAATAGCATGGGACAGGTAGACAGTCTTAAAATGTAATATAATCGGGAGGAAAGGGAGATTGGAAACACAGGCTTTATTTTTTTTTTAAATCAGTTGAGGAAACATGCAACACGAGAGGTTTAACACCTGTCCCAGACATCTGTAAAATTCCTCTACACCTACGACAAATGGAAGGGAATTTAAGGCAACTATAAAAACCACGAATTCCATAACGTGTTACAAATTTAAAAAATTTTTAAACATTCACCTAAAGACTTTGTGATTTTTAGTGATCCAGTCAATCTATTTTCTTCACTGGATTAGGAGACTTCCATATGTCATATGCTTTGCGTAAATCTTTAAGAATCTAGTTGATAGGATTATTTCACGAAAATAGATAGAAACAATCCTTTGGTAATTAATGCATTCGCAATAATTAAAAAATATAATTTGGAATGAACCCATAAATTAATCAAAAACATATGTGAAGACAATAAATTCATCAGAGAAGAATTAGGTAATAAAATCCTATTCTTAATGTCTTAATCAACGGAACTAACAGAGAAAATTTTGAAAGAACAAGTGAGCAGAAAATCAACATGCACACAGATCAAATACTCATCTATAACAACGATAATCCAAAGACTTACAAATAAAACTGTGTATAAACATTTTTTTGTTCAGCGAAGAAATTTCTTTTCAACGACTTCATTTTCAAGCTGTACAGTCGTATTTATATTACAGAAAAAGGTTATTAAGTGGCACTAAATAATTGCTCAGTCAATATACATATATTTATGTGATAAGAATAACGATAATTAAAATGTTATAAGGGGTAGAGCTGAAGTAGATAAATTACAAAATTATTAAAGATTGTTTCATAAGTGAATTGAAATCAAAAATGTTTTAAAAATGTCAAGTGTTGTCTAAAAATTTTAAAAAAATTAGGAGTACGATTACGGTAAGAATGAAGATGTGAAGTGAAGGGGAATGAATTCAAGTGGTAAAATAAAATAAAGTAAAAACTAGAAAGAACATTACTATGACCAAGGTAAACAAAGGGGTTTGACAAAACGTTTTTGAACACATAATTTAGGTTTCTGTTCATGTATAGCTAAAGCTTCGGCTATGCATAAGTGAAGAACACGTAAACTTTTGGAACGATTCGATTTTGCCATGAAGATAACTTTGAAAGATGAATCACGTGGGGCTAAATGACCTGACTCTAACAGGTGATCACAAATAGACGACTTCGCAGTTCTACGTTCGCCTTTCATTAACCAAACCGGATAGTGTTCAGCTACACGTTTTCGGAGATTACGCTTACAACGTCCAATATAATCAGCTCCACAAGAGCAGGTAAAAGAGTAAATACACATAGATGTGGACAAAAGCGGTAATCTATCCTTGACGCATTGTCTAATCATATTTCGGCTGGTAAAAACTAGTTGTAAGTCAGCTGCAGGAAAAGTGCGTTTAATACATTTAGATAAACGATTTTTTCTTTGGCACTGTGACTTGTCTAGGGGCGGATTCTTTCTTGATCTTACGTTCGATGAACCTTCCAGGATAACCATTGTTAAGGAGATTTGATCGATCAAATCTCCTCTAGCGCTGAAGAGGATTTTTTTTATTCCTTCACGTTCCTAGTGGAACAAAGGGCTTCAAGCTAGTGGCTTGAAGTTTCTGTAGCAGAGTTTATTTTTACAGGATGGGGTTGCTAACCTCATGCCCAGTCTTTCATCTTTACCAACTCTTATTGCTGGCTTAACGAGGTAAAAGAGTGCGTCGGCCGGGGATCAAAACTTGGACCATGTGCATGGTCGGAGAGCATCCTAACTGCTATGCCACCGACGCACAGCTGAAGAGGATAGAAGATAACTATCCACTAGCTATCTCCAGAAAAAATGAATACCAATAAAATCTCATTTAAAAAAAATGCTGAAACTCAAATCGAAATACCAATAAGAAACCATCTTCAAAGACCATAAGAAAATTCACTCTCTGTACATAAAGAATAACTCTGATGTAATGGCTAAAATATCAAGACCATATAAAATAGATGTAACACACAAGACAACACAATCATTTCACCTATTGACTGAGCAGTCAACCTATCAAAACAATCACTATCAAAAATAGAACAACAACTACTACAAAATGGAATGGATTAAACTACAACACTGGAGACGCTTCAGAAACTGATTTCTTCGCTGCCCTTGAATCATTACTCAAATCATCAAACTTGAACGAGGAAACCCAAGAAGAGATACGCCAAACAATCGTACCAATGGTCAAACAGAAAAAACAACACACACAACTCAACTCTCAAGAACTAAGGGCCCTCAGAAAGCTTGAAAATAGGAAGGACATCGTCATCCTACCAGTTGACAAAGAAAGAACAACAGTAGTCATGGACAGAGAAGAATACACCAAGAAATCTGTAGAACTACTCAAAGATGAGGATGTATATCAACAACTCCCAGCAAATCCCATACAAATATTAGACAACCTTAAACAAGCTCACCAAAACTGGTCAGATCACAAAAAACACCGATGGCAAATGAAATCCAGTGAACCAGTCCTACCCTGATTCTACGGCAAACCCAAAATACACATGCTAAATATCCCGTTACTACCAACTGTATCACTCCCAAGAACTCCAACATACAATTTACCCAAGGAATAATACAGAAAATTGAAACACCTAACGGAATCTTGTGATCACTCCATCAATTCTGCTATCCAATTTCTAGAGAAAATCAGAGGCATCCAAATAGATGACCAAGAAATAATGATATTCTTCAACGTCACAGCATTATATACCTCAATCGGACAAAAACTAGCAAAAGAGACCATGGAGCAATCACTCAGCAACGACGACCACTTCCCACAACAATCAAAAATGCAACACACAAGCTGGATGGAATGCATAATCCTATGTCTAACAACGTACTTCCAATTCAACGGCCGAGCACATGAAGTAGTCAAGGAACACCCATGGACTCGTCAATATCGGGTTTCATTGCAGAAGCAGTGATGCAAAGGCTAGAAAACATAATCCTACCCAAGATTTGGATACGTTACGTAGACGACACACTTGTAAAAATCAAAATAAACGAGTTAGATAAAACCCACAACTTAACAAACAGCGTCTTCAACGACATCAAATTCACAAGAGAAGAGGAATCCGAGAACAAAATATCATTTTTGGACGTCTTAGCCAAGCGAACAACCACGGGGGAATTAGAAACCCAAGTTTATAGGAAATCAACCCACACAGACCAAATACTGAATTGCAACACCAACAATTCAATAACACACAAAAGGAATTGCATACAAACACTATTCAAGAGGGCCAGGACTCATTGCAGCACCCCTGCCTTAAGGAAAATTGAAGAAGGATACATCCTGGACGTCTTCCAAAAGAATGGATATCCACGGAATTTCATCAAAAGACATCTGCCTCCAAGCCAACCTATCAAATCAAAGTTTCCCAAGAAAAGCACAAAGAAAATCGTTCTACTATATATAGAGGACATCTCAGAAATCACTGCAAGACTCTTCATACCTTTAGGAATTGACGTGACACACAAACCAACAAAGTCACTTCACTCATCTCTATGTCAACCAAAAGACTCAACAACGAAAGAAGATTAAACCAACATCATCTACAAAATAAATTGTAACAAATGCGAAAAACACTAAATTGGCCAATGTGGACGTCACCTTCGTCTTCGTACGAACACGAACATAATCTAACCGTCAAAAGACATGACGATATCCACTCCCTCGTATCGCTACATACAGACAACCACGGACATCAATTCGGCTGAGACAACCACCGTTCAAATATTAAACATAGGAAACATCAAGAATGCTACAGAATTTTTAGAAACCTGGCCTGGTATTCAATAGACACATCGAGATAAGCAAAATTTACCAACCGATAAGAAGGGAATCTCACACGCACAAAGGGTCAAAGTTCAAGTCAAGGTAACAATCAGTGCCTATAAAAGTAGCCTAGATGGTGTGAAAACACAAAAACAACCAATCACGACGTTCAAGGTGACCAGGAGAGATGACTAATGAAACTCGTGGAGAAATCTAAAAGCTCACTTCAACAAACTGAAGTATACGCTGAAGATGTTGCCTAGTAGGGGGCGAGGAAAGCTACGCAAATTAACTATCCAGCTCAGAGAAAACAACCACATCAAAAGGTTTGTATTTTCTATCATTTGACTATATCGTTTATACAAGAAGATATCATTAAAAAGTGTAGTAAGAAAGTAAGTATACAATTTATTCTATTTCTTGGAGTACACACTTCTGATAGTTCTGATAACCTAAATATTTTTTATGTGAAATTCAACTGTCAAAATGTTAAAGTTATGTGATAATTTTTTGTTTTTGTTTTTTTAAGGTAAGAAAGAATTTTAAAAACGAGACAGTGAAGAAGAATCCACTTGGGGCTAATTGTAAAATACGAGGAAATACTTTTGGTGGGTAGAAAAGAAGTTAAGCAGTGATGTATATTAGGTGATTTTATTCTCAGTAGCTGCACAATCGCCATTATTCTTCTGCATGTAGGAATATTTACAAAAATTATTTACTATAGTTTGGTTTGTAAGGATTAGTTATGTTTTACGAGTTGATCACGGACTGATATCAGTTAGAGAACCATTGAAAACTAGGGAGTACTGGACAATGGTTCTCTAACTGATATCAGTCCGTGATCAACTCGTAAAACATCATTTAATTGGAAAGAAAATCATGAGCCATGAATTCTGGCAAATAGGCTCACCTTTTAACTTGACGTCCCTGGATTCAATCTCCAGCGCGGCCATGGATGTGCACTGTCCAACAGTCCCAAATCACTAGGAAACAGCTTTCAGTACTTCTTGTTTTTCAGTGGTTCTCTAATTAATGTCAATCTATGATCCATTAAGGGAAAAACTTAACAAGGTGAGATTAATATTGTTATTACGGGTTCTGAGCGGAACGCAGGGCTTTGCCAGAACTTATGCACTTTGTCCTGTTCTCTGCAATACCCTTCAGCTGGTCCTATGATTACCCATAAGATTTCATCTCTTCCTATACCATCCTGAGAAGGATGTTGAAGGTAGTTAGTAGGACTAGTGGTGTAGAACTCAGTCAGCTCGTCCCTACTTTAGTTGATGGGCATCTGAATACATACGAAAAATGGTCTAAAACCATACTCTCCGACTCCCAACACCCCCTCTATTCCCAACTCTCGCCTTGTATCTCATCAAGTAAAACCATAAATCAGTATAAAATAATCTATGCTCGTACAACCAAGTACAGGAACTCAACGACACCATACTTGGCCCGTGTTCTAAGCGACAGAGACAATGTTAAACACGAAACCTATGACTTGCTTTGTTATTAATAACATAATTTTAGGCTCTTTTATTTCTCTCTTATTTGGTATTCTATAATGAACTCCTTCTCAAACATACTTAGCTACATAAATTATTAACATTGGCTTCCTTTTTTGTACTTTACCATATTCCTTCTATTGTGTATCCACTGGTTCCGACTATATTAGCACTATGAGTAGTACAAAATTGTCCTGTCATTAACCATCATGTAATTATTAGTTTTGTGGGTTTTTTTTTTAAATTTTCTATACTTTTCGGCAATATTAAACTGACAATCATTGGCTATGAACGCCATAGTCACCATCTTAAAATTTTGCATTATTCAGGATTACTCACACTACCACTACAAACACTGCATTAGACCTGACAATAAAAAACAAAACAACAACCCTGAAATGTTATTTTATGATTGTTTAGAGTTGTTTCAATCAAATTAACTGATCACCTTGGCGATAAACATTCTTAAATATCATTTCATAACTTCCTGTATGATTATAGCTTTACTGTCACCATGCATAATCACATCATAGCTTCCACTACACAATACTGAGATATTATTATATGTTGTTTATTTTCCTTTCTACTTCTTGGTATATTTTTGCATTTTTTAAAATTATTTTGTGTTTTTTGTAGTTGTTTTTTGCTGTTTTTCGAAATACTCCTTTTAAATGTTTGATAAAATTAGATGCAAATATTGTAGATATGTGCTGAAAATTCCACACTGTACCACTAGTACTGTTTCTGGAATAAAGCAAATTATTATTATTATTCCTCGCACAATCTACTCCATTTCACACTCGGACTGATACCCAAGTGGTTTCTTCCGATTCGGGTTCCACTCGAAGGCGTTCCCACTGCTGAATGTCATTCGATGGCTTCCTCAGCTCGTTTCCGATCCATCTCCATTTCCTTCAGAAATTTCTGTTGAGCTACACGTCCTTGATTGCTGAGTTCCAAGAGTTACCTGTTGTTATTCCTTTTTGAAGGGCCAACTAATCCGCAGTATAGAGTCAGCGAAGGCAGCTAGTGATAAAAAGTTTGAAGACTGGTTGAAATGCTTTGTGCGACACGCCAAGTTTCTGAACCATATAGAAGAACTAATTGACTCAGCATGAATGTTGAAAATCCTATATTTGTTCTTTATGACGAGTTCAGGAGATTTCCGAACTGATATCAGATTGATGAGGGTCTACTTTGCCTTTCCGTTTATGGTTTTCACGTCTAAAGTCAAACAAAAAGGATATAATAGTTTTTTTTCAACGTGGCATGAATATTTGTAAATGTGATGAAAAATAGACGTTCATCACAAACAGGACAGAAATCAAATTATTGAGGCTAAGATTCATGGTTGCCCGATATTTTGTATAATTATCCTTAAAAAAGTAACGCTAAAAAATAATACTGAATTACTGAAAATGAAAAGAAAATGAAGGGAACTAGAATTGAAAACATTTATTTCCCGATGCGAATTTAAAACAACCAATAAAGGTTAATAAAACAGGATTTAATGAATTCGTCAAATTTCGGTAGAACTCGTCAGCTGAATACTCTACATACACGGATATATATACTTTTGAAATTACATTGGGAGATATATGACTGATAAGTAAACAAACTACATTGAATTAGTCATGCAGAAAGACAGGTGTGAATGTTTTCCAGGTCATGTTCAAATAGATAAGGGGAGAGAGAGTATGAGAGATCAAAATTAAGATAAATTGCATTACGCTTCAATTACATCACTTAGATAAACAATTAGTCATTAGAGAATATAACAAGAATCGCAAACAGAGTAATATCAATAGTAATAGTTATAATAACAATAATAATAATAGTGTTGAAGTGAGTTAAGATAATCCTACTGATAAAGGATAGTTTTAAATGAATCAAGAATAATAATAATAGGTAGAATAATAAGTAAAACGCATTACCATGGTAGATTCAGAGTCACGACCATCTCCTTTTGTACACAGAGACCTGGTTTATAAACTCGAGTTGCAAAAGCCTCTGCAATTGCAAGCTTCTTCCTGTTTCGTTATCCGCTGACAGTAGTGAATGACTTGACAGCGTTGATATCATGTCCGTAGTCCACAAGATGTTTTGCAATTGAGGATTTTGGCACTTTGCACTCAGCTGTTTTCAACCATTTTGGCAAATGCGAGTAAACGATCGCCTTTCTGTACGACCTATGTATTTGCTTCCACAAGCACACTCAAATTGATATACGCAGTCTGAAGTGTCCAGGATTGGTGACTGGTCTTCGACAAATTGCTGAAGCACTCGCTTAGTGGTGTTAAGGATAACAAGTTTTGCAGCATAATAAGTTCTCTTGATGGCTTTGTCCAGTCTTCGTTTGACTACTTCCTGTACATCATCTCCTTTGAACGGCAAACTGATATAGACAAGTTTCTTCGGAACTGTTTGAATTGTTTTGCAGGGGCTAATTTCTTTGGAGTATTTATTACTGAACTTCTCAGGATATCCATTCTTAGATAAAATATCCTTCAGAGATTTTATTTTATGCTCAATAGTACTGTCAGAACAAATTTTTCGTGCTCTATTGAACAGTGTTCTGACTAAGTTCTTTTTATATTGGACTGGAGCAAAGCTCTTGAAATGCATGTACTGTCCTGTCCATGAAAACTTTCTAAATATAGATCTTTCGATTGTGCCATCATTCATTTTCGCTAGAAAAACGTCTAGGAATTTAATAGTATCGTTTTCCTCGTGTTCTACTGTGAAATTGAGATTCGGATGAAATGAGTTGAATTTTATCAACGTGTCTTCAGCTTTTGATCTGCTTCCACAGAAAATAAAATTGTCATCAACATATCTTAAGTATACATCCGTTTCTTGTATATGTTGCTTCTAGGCCTGACAAGAATAAATCCGCGAAGGGAACTAGGTCTATGATAGATTCATGTGTTGGACAAGTCTCTTTTCAGTATATCTCCGGCTTCTCCTTGCATGTAACATGTCTCAAAGAGAAGAGACATTTGAAGACTTAAGATGTTGTGACAGATGCTCAACTTCAGCCCTTTTGATTGAACCAGTGCCACATCTTTGTAGCTATGCTGGATAATTTTCACGAAATTAACCCGTTTATTCTCTTTCAAGTGTTCCTTTTTTTATGTAAATTGACTGTTACTGTCATTATTTTCCATTGGATTCCCTGTAGAACCTTCCGAGGGATTCAACATTACATCTCCACTACATCCTGTTTTCTACAGTATTTTATCAACTGGCTCCATGATCGCCAACAAGTTTTAACTTCCTCCTCCTCCATGTCACCCTCATACAGGGATCAATGGTAAAATTCTCATTAAAGACGGATGTGGTCGATGAGTCGATTTCCAACCCACGAGTCTATAAACCTCACCTAGTTTACTGACTTGTAGTACGTCTGGAAAGTGAGGAGGTTAGAGCGTGAGGATACTAATTGCAACCTTTCCCTGGTATACTAGTCGTTCTCAATCCCTGAAAATAAGAGAAGGTTAAGCATAAGGCTAGTGAATTTAGTCCCAAAAAATTAAGTCAAGCACTGCAGAAACTTCATTATGAACGAAGGAAATATAAGAAACCAACTGTTGGTGAGCTCAAAACTAGCATCAGTTATAAATTCGACTGACCATAAGCTCTCATCTCCTACTCACAGGATCTCCTCGGACCAAAGGCCAACTCGTTCCACATTCGGGTTCTACTCGAAGGTATCTCTGGCACGCGATATCCCTCAACCTTGTCTTCAGCATGTGTCCGAACTATCTCTATTTTCTCCGGCATTTTTGTTGAGCAATAGATTCTTGACTAGTTCACTGCCAGAGTCCCTTGTTTCTAACTTTTTCTGGACATCTAATCCCCAGTCTTCATCTCATATAGCCATCGATAAAAGTCTGGAGTCTATTATGAATGCTTTTAGTGGCACGCCAAGTCCCTGCAATAATGATATCACATAGTTATTATTTCAACATGGTTTCTAGTGGAAACTGGTTAGAATACAAACCAAAAACACTGAAACCACGCATCCGACATTACTATGCCCATATATAAACTTTTTATCAGTCTAAAAACCTCAGTATCTTAACAGATGTTGTCTAACCGTACAATAATTATTTCTTTCTAATGATAAGGCGAAAAAAAATTAAATATAAAGCCCCAAAACAAAAGGATCAATTAGTAGTCACTGAAAACTGACGAAGGATGTTTTAATTCTGTAAGATTTAATCAATTTCTTTGTGTGTAGGTGTGTGTGTGTGATTAAAAGTCAGATACTCAGAAAATTTTCTCATGCATTAAGCTATTAACCACCTTTATCTTGTGAAGGCTAATCGAAAACCTCAAAAGACAATCCTCAAAAAGGTGGAGAGAGATTCAAACCAGGCAACCCCTGGCTGAACCACTGAATATGAATTGCTTAAGTCAACAAACCACATACTTTTCTTTGGCTGATGACTTCACAAAACACCTTCAACCTTTTACTTTATTTCTGTTTAAACTGTATTATTTATTATTCTTCCCTTTAATTCCTAGAGGAACATAGGGCTTCAGGCGAACGTCTCCATTGAGTTCGGCTCCCCACCAACGTATTCACCTGACTCCACGTCTGCCCACATGCTTTCATCCCCCATTCACATAACCTCCCGCATGTCACCTTCGAACTGACGACCAAATCGCAGCCTCCCATTCAGGTTCCACTCGACCGATGAGCTGGTGTGTGATGTCACTTGATGGTTATCTCAGAGTATGGCCAATCCACCTTCATTTCTTCCTGCTTATATGTTGCACAATTGTTTCCTGCTGGGTTGGTCCGCTCCTAGAGATCCCTCACTATTACCGATCTTTTCTGGTCACCATTTGATCTTGAGTATTGAACGAAGACAGCTGTTGATGAAGGTCTGTAATTTGTTCAAAATGCCCTTCGTGACGCGGCGACAAGTCTCTGATCCACACAGTAGTAATGACTTCGCATTGGAGTTGAAAATCCGATTCTTATTTTTCATACTGAGTGCTGCTGATCACCACACACTCTCTTTGATATCCTTATCAGTTGCTTCCACCTGTAGTTGAAACGATGCTTCCCAGGTAGTTAGCTAAAGGAGGTTACTTCTTTTAAATTTCTCCCATTTATGCTAATTGTTGTCTGTTTTTGGTGTCGCTGTTGGCCAGTAATCTCTATCACCTCTGTTTTCTCTATGTCCAATTGAAGTAAGTCCTATCTTCTCTGGATGCTCCTTCTGCCGACTTGTTGCATATCTTCCAGTTTGTAGGAAATCAGACATATATCATCGGCGAAGTCCAGATCCTCCAAGTTTTTTGTGTGGGTCAATCTTCTGCCTGTCTCCTCGTTGTACTCTGCCTGTTATATTATCCAGTCTACCGCAATCAGGGAAATCATTGAGATAGTAGGCAGTCAGCCAGCCAGCTTTTCTTACTCCCGTTTTCACTTCGAAAGGTTTCCGTGAGTTTCCCGTTGTGGACTACTTGCAATGCAGCATTGTCTTACAACTGTTGGATGAGATGTGCAATTTTCGGCGACACCCTGTAGTAACGATACAGTTTCCAAATAAGAGAGGTGACTGCCATTCCAAGCTCTGCTCAATGATGATACGAAGTGTTGCGATTTGATCGATGCATGACTTGTTCCTCCTGAACCCAGCCTATTCCAGTCGAAGTTTTCGATCCAGGGTGTGTTTGATTCTCTCAATGATGATGTGGCTTAGTACTTTGCATGGGATGGACAAGAGCATAATGCCACGTCAATTCTTGCAATGACTTAAGTCTCCCTTCTTTAGCAGTTTGAATAAGTAGCCTTTCTTCCAATCCGCAGGTACCTTGGCCTCTTTTCACACCTCCTTCAGTAATGGTGTCATCAAGTCCGCTTAAACTATATACACAGAATAAAAGTTTAACAAAAGAGCTGTTCATTCATCCACTAAGTTATGTGAAAATCGACGAAAGGAGTCATCATACTCATATTACTTTCCGATATGGCTGCTAATTACATGTACGTGCAAAAGCATATACATTGGAAGAACAAAGAGCAACGTTATTGTCCGAATTTCTAAACACATACCAAAGAACCTGAGACTAAAGTGTTCACAAACATTATTGTACTTTGGCCATTTATTGAACACTGGTCATACTGTGAACAATTTGAAGAGGCCTAAAATAACTATCAGGCAAAAGAAACCTGGCTTCTTACTTCGTTTTTTCTCAGGCGATCACTATCATACGATTAAAACCAAATCTATGTGCTCAGAAAGAGATAGTGGTGAACCTTCCGCTGCCTTGGTTACAGCAAAAGTATACAGTTGATGTTAGATGGTTGGAGGCAATAGGCAGGAAGCCTTAGACCTAGGCTTCGTGCTATTTAGTACTCACCAGTCATCAAGGCGTATCTGCTACCTTGGAGGAATTCATGTCCCTTCTGAGATTCGAACCCACATCACCCAATTCTGCATTCAGAGATGTTACCACTGAGCTACTAGGGCTATTCAGTCTCGAACAAATATAGGACTAGACACATCACACTAGTAACTGACTAGTGTCCAATCAAAAAACTATGCGGTTTTATTGCGTCATCTTCTGACCTGCTTAGAAAATTTGATTCCTTTATTTAGACGTGACTCATCCTCGCCCACTGTTTTTTTCTATTCTTTAAAAACATATTTTCCATAGTTACGTAACCCATCATTTCGCTATACTCTTTCTAGTTAAACTTTGTTTCTGGGCAAGGGAATAAGTTTTTGCACCCTTTTTGATCTTTTGTTTCCATGTTTATTCGTCTAAGTATCTGATAAATAGTCAATCCCCTTTAACTCTTAATTATTTAACAATTTATATCATTCCTGACATATCGTACTTCTAGATTCTACCAATTACTCCTTATCATCCCCGGAAAAGTACGTTCAAATATTAATTAAGTTAATTTTCATTTTTTATTGTTCAGGTTGTAGCCAGCTGAGTAGAATCCTTGAAATAGTTAAGTGTGAGTTTATGTTATCTCGCTACATTTGTCACTCCTGTTTTTTTTTCAAGTTAATAAGTAGGAAGAATTGTACGAGTAGCTTAAAAATCCCCATTGAGCCATATGAAAAAGAGAAGGCATTCAGCGAAGAGACTCTTTTCGGTGAATTCATTCACATAGCTGTACAATCGCATTTATATATAATTATTGGTGTGTGTGTGTGTACATGATGTTTGTCAAGTTTAGACAATTAATCAGGTAATACAAGAATGATGTAATATAGAAACGAGATTAATTAGACATTAACTAAAGTAAGATTGAGTTAGTAAGCTAGATGACGTAATATAATTGGCTAAAATGTTTCAAATTAAGTCAGGGTAGCAACAGGGCTAATTACAGGTAGAGAATAATGCCATTTAAATTAGAACTGAAGTTGAGCAAATAAGTTGGATGACGTAACATAAATGACTAGAAATTGAGCGTTGGTCAAGTCAGTAACAGTGGTAGTGAGGTGTAGAAATTAAATCGGGTGGGGGTAGAGAACAAGAAGGTTGAAAATGTAAAATATTACAGTTAAGAAGACAAAATAATACTAATGAAGAGACAGAAAAAAAATATTAGGTAGAATTTACTTGTCGGGTAATAAGATAGATTACGTCCACTGCAAGTGTAGTGATTGAACAAACTTGTTCTGTATGCAGAGTTCAGGACTTAGTAAGTGAATTGCCATTGTTTCTGCAGTTTGAAGAAGTCTGATTCGAGCCTTCAGAAAGATTACTTCGTATTCTGTAGACGACTTTGAAGTTTGTTTGGGCTGTAGCTCGGTGTCAGGAATCTATCAGATGTTCTAAGATATAGCTGCGGGGGCATCGTTTTTCTCCTTTGTAAAACCATGTTGGTAAGTGTTCGATGATACGTTTGGAAAGCGAACGCTGGGTACGGCTGACATACCTGCCACCACACGAGCAGGTGAATTGATAAATACGCATTGATGAGGTCAGTGTTGGTAGCTTATCCTTCACGTTCACATGAATCAAAGGTTTTCTGGAGAAGGTTAGTCGTAGTTCAGCTGCGAAGAAGGTCTTCTTAAGTGAACGTGACAGTCGATTTTTCAGTGTTTCCGCAGATGAATATCCTTTGAATTAATGGTTCATGTAGAGTTATTTCAAAGCTCTAAGCTTTGGCGATTTTTGCGGTCTAGGATTCATGGATTTTGGAGTAAATCGTTCTAAGTAGAGGTTCTCGACGAGGATTCTCTTGAGTTTGTCCAGTTAGTCTTCTATGCTGTCCGGGGTGCAAATTCTGCGAACTCTGTAGCTGAGTGAACGGATCAGGTTTCGTTTGGTGTATAGAGGTACCCAACTGTGAAAGTTAGTAAGCTGTCCGTTCCACGTCGACTTTCTGTAGATAGATCTTTTCAATGTTCCATCCTGTTCTCGTCTTGTTAGTTGGACGTCAAGAAAGGATATTTTGGAGTTGGACTCTTTCTCCAGCGTAAACTGAATAGCGGGGTGGCAGTTGTTATGAAGTTATTGCAAGAGGCATTAATACCACTAGTAAAGACAGTTAAAATGAAATCATCATGAAAGAATATCCCTTAGTCGGAATCTACTAAAGATATAATCTACTGGTTTTATCTACAACAGTTTGGAAGCTATATTTCAAACGCTCTTCTAGTTTAATAAGGTTACGTCATTTCATGATTAATATCATAATTACCAATGATAGGCTGATAAGCGACAGAGAAATTATTGTTCGAATGAAAAGGATACCAAAAATATGTCCGATAATTCAACACACACATGAAAAAAGGATGTTTACTTAACCTTGCTGTTCAAAGTCTGCTAAGTGAACAAAGACTTGAAGTGGTATTTTGTAGAACATAATAAAATGTCAGGCCTGTTTGTACAGAGAGGATAAAATTTATGTGGTCCTGTAAATCTTCACAGCATCTGAGATCCCACTGTAATAACCCAGTTTTCATGTACATAGTCATATGTATATAGGAGGGATCTATAGGATTTTGTATGTTAGGCCTTCACAGCAAGGTATCTTCAAGAATAAATGAAAAAAATAATGTTAATTTACTGTCCCTCGAAATAACTGTCCATCTTTATCTATCGCAGTGATTATCAAATAGATGTAGCACAAATTCCAGTTTAACACTGGTTTTAAACATTTAATTCACGTATTTGTTGGTCGCGCAATCAAACCTGTTTTATATTATTATATATTATTATTCCCTTGAGCTCAAAGTGGGACTTAGGGCTTCAATAACACATCTCTACTTTGTTCTATTCTCTCCTCTCCTCTTCATCTGGCTAGCCCCATGATTGACAATAGTCTCTCATCTCATCCGCCTAAAACGATCTCCTGCATATCATACTCAAACTTACAACCCACTTGTCGCTTCCCATTCAGATTCCAATTGAGCATTGGCATACATTGGGTGCCATGTCATTCGAGAGCCTCCTCAACGTATGCCCGATCCACAATTGTTTCTCTCCTGTTGGTTTGTTCCCAGCCAGTCAGAGTTTCTTGTTACTAATTCTTTCTGACCGATTGGACATTTGATCTTCTGTATGGAGCCAACCAGTGAAGTTGGCAACTGATGACAAAAGTCTGCAGTGGCTTGTTGGAAATCCTTTCACATTACTCCAACGCCAAGTTTCTGACTTGTATAGAAGAACTGACTGACTTCATATTTGTGTTAAAAATCCGAATCCCGTTCTTTACGCTGGCCGGCTGAGTGCACTGCAGAAGATTTCCAAAATGGTTTCAGGTGCATGAAGGCTTACCTTGCCTTTCCTATTCTGGCTGGCTGGCTGGTTTTGACATCTTCATCCATTCCGACTACCTGTGGTCAACACCGGGCTTCCTGGCCAGATAATTGAAGAAAGGCACCTCTGTCAAATCTCTACCGTTGATGGTGATTGGTGCTGGTTGTTGTTGTTGCTGTTGCTTTTGGCTGGTTATCTTTATCATCTACGTCTCCACATGCTCAATGTCCACCTGGAGTCTTGTCTCCGCTACCAGCCAAATTGTTGCTTTTCGCCAACAAATTTTCGAGTTTGTGTGACATTAGATATAAGTCATCCACGTGAGGAATCCAGATCTTCTAGAGTTCTCATGTCGGCTAGTGCAACGTATCCCTGTCTTCTCTCTCCCAGACACAATCTGATGTATAACGCAGTCTACCACAATGAGGAATATAATAGTAGGGGATAATAGGCAGCCCTGTCTGTCTTACTCCTGTATTCAAGTATCGCTGAGTTTTCGGTTGTGGATCACCTAACATGTGGCAAAGTCACATAGTCACCTGGTGAATGAGGTTGATAAAGACTTGGGCACTGTACGTCATTGTGTTGAAGTAGTTTCCGAATCACTTCTCGATAAAAGCTCTCTGTAGAAGGCCTTTTCGAAATCGATGAAGCTGATGTAGAGAGGGAGTTTGACTGTCATTCTATGCTTTGTCCTGTGATGGCAATGCGTATAGTTGCAATTTGATCATTCCATGACTTGCCTTTCCTGAATCCAGCTTATTCCGGACTGGGGAAATTCTGAATCCAGTGCATCTTTCATTCTCTCCGGGATGATGCGGCTTAGTATTTTATTTGACATAGAGAAGAACATTATTCTACGCTAGTTTTTGCAGAGTGAGGCGTAAGTCACCTGTCTTTAGTAGATTG
>OX235271.1:201516082-201567487 GCA_944472155.2 Trichobilharzia szidati
AATAACTCGCAATTTCTTTTGTTGTGAAACTAGGGTTTTATTATATAAAGTATGTGTCCGACCTATTTTAGAATACTGCCCGTTTATTCTTAGTGGACTCAGACAAAATGACAAGCTTAAGTTAGAAGGAGTGCAACGGCAATTCACCTTAAGAATTCTTGGTTTAGAAAGTGGTCTCGAATACTATGAACGTTGCGACAAACTAAGTTTAGAACCACTCTGGAAAAGACGTCTTAAGCTAAACCTGATTTTTTACTACAAGCTAACTAATCTGCTCGTGCACCCCTCCGAGCCAATAATTAAACCTACCGCTGTCATCAGTTACAATCTTAGAAATCATCACAACCTAGCTACTATAGATCATTGTCAGACTTACATGCGGTACAACTTCTGCTGAAATAAGTTTTCAGTCATTTGGAATTGACTACCAGCTGATGTGCGCGATGCAAACACACTCGCAGTGTTCATCTCCTCAGTCACCAGACTGCTCAAAGATGACAGTGCACTTCTGCGTCTGAATCCTACACCCACTTTTTCGTCCAACATAGATATTTTAAGTTCATTAAACGTGTAGTTACAACAAACTACAATTATAAATTTTTATATTATTGGAAGTACATGATAGACATTTTTACACAGGACAATAATATTAGTTCACACAATATAAAAGTTAGCATCACGGGGATAGTTAATTAGTGCACCAAAATAACTATAATTACTAAACAGAATATAAATGTATATATACATATTAATTCCTCCTTGAGGACTTCACTTGCTTTCTTTTGCGTTGCTGTTGTTTGTCTTCTTTTTTCTCACCATTTTAGCTTCAATTTGACTTTTTGAATGAGAATGAAGAATGTGGATATTTAACGACTTACAATGACAAATGATCTGCAAACATTATTGGTCCCATATCTTACAATTCCCTCATGAATTGCGCATTGCCTTCACCAACGACGCAACCTGGATTTCAGTTGTGGAATATACCCTTATACCAATAAGAAAGTATTGATTTATAATACTTCACGATTGTAACTTACAACATAACTGATCTTGTCTGCAAAAATAGCTTGCATTTCTTGAAAACACCCGTTTATAAGAAAATATAAACTGTTATTATTATTAGTCTACCTTGAGCATTATTCACTTGTGATGTTACGAAGAAAATGCTGACAAAAGTATACAAGTGCATTACTTATTTTAAATTATTATCAAGAATAAGACTCGATGCCGTACACACCAAAGTTATATGGAGGAATTACTTCAAGCTTTATTTTTTTCCCAAGTATTTGTAATCCATCCAAAACATACTTGGGTTTTTTGTTAATGCGAAGACAATATTTCTATATTTCTTGATGTGTTCCATTGAATGACTAGTTATCATATTGTTCCCATAGACAAAATGACTGCAACCTTATAATTTTACCATGAACCAAATTTATGTAATTTAAATAATACTTATCCATGCCTGAACAATCGGTGTGTCCTACACAGGTAGGAAAAAATGTATTTTAATAAATTACTTTTATCAAATATGCTTACTAATCGTATATGTAATTTATCATATTGATGATGCCTGTAAACTGGCGTCCCTCATGTAAAAAATGAGAATATACTATTATTATTATTAACTGTGGACAAATTCCCATGGTTAATTTATGTTTTAAGTAATTCAGATGCAATATTGTGACAAATGCTGAGCATTCCATTCCGTATTATAAGTACTATTTTTTGGATCTAAGTAGGTTATCATTATTGCTAGACTTTAATGATGCCACTTCATCCTGCTTGACCTGTTATTCTTGCTTTAATCATGACATTGGCGTGTTTCACAGAACTCATCACACAGCGTATGAGGCCTAAATGTATACCTCATGCAGGCATAATGCTTATGAGCGAGGCATGCAAATCAAAGTAAACGCTTGTACGGTACATTCATTAATTATAAGACTAACTAGTATGTAAGAACTGCGATTTGACCAGTTATACAACTTTTTATATATTTAGACACAATTAACCTATGCTGCTTACTTCTATGACGCATTACCTAAAGCTACGTAGTTACATTAAAGTGGTTTCCGCTGAAGGCAATCTCATACAGCTACTACTTTAGTGAGCAAATTAACGTCATCTTTGAATAACAAAGTAAAAGTAGAAATACTGAGGACTTTCTTGGTAAAAAGATCGTCTTCTAGTCGAATAAAGTAAATATACCCTAATCTCCACAAATGCGTTTAGAGGTATTCCTTCTATAACCTCAAATGAGTCACTGTTTGCAGTCACATAAAATTAGAAAAAAATCTACAGAAGACAGTGCACTTATAATTTCTAGATATCATAATGTACCATAAGGAAAAGGCCGTATCCATAGGGTTATAACAGTCAGACGCGCGAAATTAGTCCGAAACACAACGACTACGATTCTTAGTCACAGAACATCCTACTTTGCTACATAATCGTCTAATCGTATCAACAGAGGTTTTGCCAAGAGAAAGAAGACCACTGGTTCAAGGAAAATTTATTTAAAGTTTACTTAAAAATAATGGGCATCCGTATTTATAGCCACGGAGAAATCACAACTTCAAGAAAACCACCGATTGTAGACTACAACCCTAAACGTTATTCTTGCTAATTAAAGTCTTACATTTAACTGGGATAGTTCGTACACTCACCAGATCATTGTATGTTATCCGCTTTTGAAATCGTTTTGCAACATATTGAATGGGTGTTAACCCTGGCTTTACTACAGGCAGTCCTAGTTCATGTATTTGAATCTAGTACAATAGGCATTAACATACATAGGTAACACTTACCCTTTAGAAGTTTCTGATTGCTTTCTAGTGATCTAATTGGGTGGAGAGAGAGGTTGATTACTGAAACCTTGTTTATGGAGTCTACCCAACACATGCAATAACTCAATGCAAATACCAGAAATATGGAAGATATTATTACCTACGGTCAAATCAGAGGAGGATAATAAATAATTTCAAACTTATATTTCAGTTCAAGCACATCACAACATTCCAACAAGTTACTTATTATGACTATAAAATACACTCGTCGTATTTCCCATCTGATTGTATTTGATCAGTAACACTCATATTAGTAATTCTGAATATACATTATCCTATGTTGATTCTTATTCCAATATCTAATCGATTCCACACATGTACATAAATGAAGGAAAAACGTTGTGTGAGTAACTTGATTTGATTATGAGCAATAGTTTTTGCTTGAAACGTCATCAGTTAATATCACTGTGTGATTTATCAAAATAAAATCTTATCCATAATGGAATTATACTCTACTACAATGCCCAAGTTTTATACTCATATCAAGATCTTGATGCACATTGTTCACAGCTCACCTCATTTTTTGTTTCCGTTGCTGTTAAAATTGGTTATTTCGTTTGTTTTGACAGTTTTTATCACCAGTTCAGTTCATTCATTTCTTTGTATTTTTTCCATGCGTAGTTTCAATGATTCAGCTGTTTTGAAATATTACTGTGTGTGTGCTGAGAGGGCTAGAATCAAGCTCAAAAAATTGTCACTATGTGCTGAATTAAGTCTTTTCGATCTGAATTAATGCTATCCAGTGCTTAATATGTCCTGTAAGGACTGGAACAACGCTGATTAGCAAACCCAGTATGTTCTGATCTACTCCTAAAAATGCCTAGAAAAAGAACACGGTGCTGAATTAGTTCTAGTCATGCTAAAAAACCAGCACTGAGTTCTAGTCTGTACCATTAAACAATCCATTTCAGAAAAGATTCAGAATTTACTCACTATAGGATGCTAGAATTATTTCAGAGTCATTGAGATTTAATTCAGCATTATTGTAAGCTTGAAGATAAGTTGCATATAACAACAGGATAAACTTAAGAGCCAATGTGTAAGCAAACGGTTGGGGAACGTCAATCCAAAATGACCGACTTACATAAAAGGGGCGATGATATAGGTTATAACGTGTTAAATTTTCATCGCCTCAGGTTTTCTCGTCTTTCTTTGGCTGGAACAGTGGCGGCTAATTATATATTTAATTTGTCCTAGGTAGGTGATATCGTGTGCAGGTTTGCGTGGTTGATGTATGCTTTGTTTGCAAGTATATTTGATGAAAATAAATGTAAAATTTGATTATTCTAACGTTTTATTTTATTTCTTTTGTGCATGTACAAGGCTTGGTTTATCATATACTCGGTTTGTTGGCCTATCGGTTGCTGGCGGTGTCAAGGAACCCGTCAGTTCTTGGGCTTTTCTCAATTTTAGGTTATACGTGTAGCATTTTATTGATGGATATTGCTCAGTGATGTATTTCAATATTGCTTTTTCTACGGAATTATATTTAAACAGTTGCGAGACAGATGGATACTTATTGACAAAGCCTGTTTAGTCTATTGCAGGTAAGCAATGCGAGTGAAAGCATTGTACACGTCAGTGGAATTTTCGGTGAAGTAATGCTGCGAAGGCGTTTCTTTAGCCGGGAGGAATTTTAGAATTCATTAGGAGAATTTCAAAAGGTGAGGAAGTCATTTAATGCTAACAATGTGGTTGTTCTGCACTCACTATGTGGTTGCCGCAGATTACACGGGAGAAGTAATCGCACAAATGGACCATTTTCTTAATGTGTAAATTAACTACTTTCGTATTACAATAAAAATAAACTTTTCCTATTAACATTGTTGTCTTTCTGTTCGTGTGTTCGCGTTGTGAGTACGGCAAGCTACAACGGTGCTCCCTAAGTTATGAATTCGTTACTACACGTAAGTGCAATTCTGTAGGCACACTATCCATCGATATAAGTGGTGAATTATAAGTACTTCAGTCAAGTCTAAAAATCTGCCCACAGTTACGCGATTACGTCTCCTAGTCATAGGTGAATCTGTAGGGACTAATGACAAAAATATCTAACTTCAGTATTTGAAAAATAAGAGTAGAACTTAGGCACTGCAGTGAAGTTCGATTTCGTATGAGGTTAAGTGCAATCAAAAGTAGTGTATCACTATTATTTCACTTAAAGCCTGATGTCAATCCATATGACTACATGTGTTAACATATAGTGTAAAATGAAGTCTACACGAGACGAATAATTAATAGGTTGAGGTGTAGCAATCGTAGTAAGATTTCACCTACGTTGAATTATGCCAACAATTACTTTCTCAGGTCTCATTGATCAGTCAGGCCTCCATCTCGTCATGATGACAAATTTAGTTTCACTGAGATAGAATGAGAAAAGTATGGTGAGCAGGATGTTAAATATATTTTATGAAAAATAGTAACAAGTAAATGTCTTTACGCAGTTGTTTTCCGTAATTATTTCCGTGATGTTGAATTGCTGTGATGAGGGTGACTGACGTTTCTGGACATCTGCAAATAAGTAAATAAAGTGTATTTTTTTAAATCGCTGAAGTTAGAAATAAGTAATGTAAAAGTTAAACGCTTTATATTTGCCTACCTTTGCTGAAAAAGGTTCATTCTCCTTTCTCATAGTTTGGTCATGACAGCATTCTTCTGCGGTTTACACTGTCACGCACACTGTTCCTCTTCTAAAGTATAGCACCAAGTAAATAATAATTTAATATGTCGTATAAACAGGTGTTTACAAGGAATGCAGGACATCTCTACAGGTGCAATAAGTTATGTTATAAATTGCAATCGTGAAGCATCGTAAATTAATACTTTTTCAGAAGTTTAGATTGTTCAATTATTGTACAAGCAATTACAACGGATTATCATAAAAGTTAAACTGTAAACCCTTCACAATGAACACTGCATATATTTGGGTAAGTGCTATTCCCTCACATAATTAAAAGGTATTTCAGGAGGAGAACAGCATCCTGAGAAACTGCAGTAATATTTTCTAGCTGTTCGGAATTTTTTCCTTTGATGCAGTTTCTTATCAACAGTTTGCAGTATTCATAATGACTTTAGGGGAAACTTTATTCTATCTTCACTTCCACTAACTGTCCCTTCAAATACAATAGCATGCAGTAACTACATACACTCAAGCATTGTAACCTGAACATCACAAAATCCATACAGATAACTTGTTTAATAGTAAATGCTTTACAAACATGAGCCATAAGTGCACCTTCCATATCATTCATAGTCACAAGTAATTCATTAAGGATCTCAGAATATCTTAGTGATCTGAAAATGAAAAATTATTAAGACTGATATAACTTAAGTAACACGTTTAGTAGTTTTGGGACATAGCTGCTAGCTACTATTCCACAGAAAGCTGATTCTAATTTGAAGCAGTCTGACATTTTAGAAAGACCATCTTTACTATTCTTTTTGCCTAATTGTACAATGATATCAATATAATCTGATGCAATGTAATGAACTCAGCAATTACGGTCTCCCGAAATTCCATGCGACAATGTAAATTAAACTAGTATCACATCTTCACCTGAGCGATTTTAACTAGGAACTTCATCGAAATGGATATAATCACCAGGAAATTCAGCAGATTGTCTCATTCATTGCATGCTCTCTTCGATGTGTTATGGAATATTTCAATCATCACGGATGATGATAAAAAAGTGCTTGGCATCCTCAAGACGTACATTTAACTTGTGCCTGTGGGCTAGTTCTCCTTCAAATGTCTCATTATCATGGAATAACTGCTATGAAAACAACTATTACCTATATAGCAGACTTTTTGGGGCAGACTTCGGGCGCATTGCAGACTTATTGGAGCAGATTTCGGGAGCATTGCAGACTTTTTGGGGCAGTCTTCGGGGCGAATACTCAAGAACGGCAATGCGCCCAAAGTTTTTTGCCCCGAAAAGTCCGCAGTGCCCCTGAAGAAAATGCTAGCTGGGATAGTTAATTTTCAACCTTAATATCCTCAAAAACTAGCAAATGACAAACTTTTACGGCTCTAAAACGCAAATAATAGCCTTTCTATGCTACATTGCTTATATATCATGAGTTCTTGAAGTAATACATCCTCTGGGATATCATGACCCAGCTAGCATTTCTTCGGGGCAAAAAACTTTGGGCGCATTGCCGTTCTTGAGTATTCGCCCCGAAGACTGCCCCAAAAAGTCTGCAATGCACCCTTAGTCTGCCCCAAAAAGTCTGCAATGCCCCCGAAGTCTGCCCCAAAAAGTCTGCAATGCGCCCTAAGTTAAAGTCGGAATCGGAAATGTGCCCTAAGTCTGCCCCAAAAAGTCTGCAGTGCGCCCGAAGTCTGCCCCAAAAAGTCTGCAATGCGCCCGAAGTGCCCCAAAAAATCTGCAATGCGCCCTAGGTCTGCCCCAAAAAAATTGCTGGCTGGGGACAGTCTTATCCATTAATCTTTATCTTGAATAAGATAATAATGATCGCCTGAACAGATCATGTTTCTACCTTTAAACATATACCATTCGGTAAGCCTATTGCTGAGATGCGACCACGTGGGCTCTGCACAGATTTATGGGGCATCTTATAAATTGACATGCTTTCCTTTGTCGTATCTTCGAATATCACTTAACAATGTCTCATCTCATACATTTTCTAATAACGTCTTCACTTGCTCATTATATATATATTTCACTAAACCTAACATTTTATAGCTCTTTATGAATTTGATTCGACTTATTTTATTCCTATTCTCTATAGGGTACGGTTGTGCACCAAACACAAAGAGGTATGAAATTAAAACAACAGGCTTGTGGATAATTGTATTAAACCAAAAGTGGACAACATGATAGTAAAACCTATAGGGTAGCATTATACATTGCAAAAGAACTTTGTCAGCCTAGGGATTATAGTCTCCCATTGTATTTCCTTTATGTATGCATATATTAAGGATACATTGCATTTATCTATTTCATTACACTTTGATGATTCACCTTAGCACCTTTACTTTTCTAAGACAGCTTACTATCCCTTGTAAACGTTGTACTTACCTCAATATTGGTTGGTTATCGTATGCCTACAACTACGGGTTGAAAACGAAATGAAGTCGATTTTCCTGCGCAGCCTGGAGGACTGCTGTTTAATTCAATAATGATACGACCTGGGTCAGACAAAGAGTGTATTTTTACATATATCAAATATTTACCTGTTCAAACATTACTAACTTGTAGACAATCTACTATTTGACATTGTATCATACTTGATCGTGCCTGTAAAAATGGCATGCATTTTCATGTAAATTTATGTTTATATGAAAATATAAAATTATTATTAATACTGGAAAATATTGCTTTTTTTCAGCTACAGAAGCCTGAAACCAGTCATATATAATCTACTTTCACAAAAATAAGCACTTATAACGCCTCTGTAGGCGTGAACACGATAACCCATACTGTGCACGATAATATATCATGATAACGTTTATCATCACCAGACCGAATGTAGCGCAACACTCAGATGTTACGCGTATTTTTGACAAATTCAAACAATAATGGTGCCTAGGATTATGCCATATAAACTGTTTCAACTTATGCAGAGTGTACTTACGGTCAATATTCCACTATCTTTGCTTGTATATATATCTTGTATTAGTGTAAAATTTCAAACATGTTTACTCCATGTGTGCATTATTATCATGTTTTTGTTTTGTTTTGATTACAGCTTGATTCCACACCGTATTTTCAGTACAAGTGTGGAATTTTCAGCATGGATATCGGTAGCCCAAATTTTGCAGACTGACCATAGATATCGGGTGTGCGTCGGCAGGGGATCGAACCCCGGACCATGTGCATGGTCGGCGAGAGTCCTAACCACTGTGCCACCGACGCACACATCATATTGATGATGCCTGTTAACTGGAGTCCCTCATGTGCATAAATTGAGAATATATTATTGTAAGACGCATTTTATTGTTTTATGAGGGAATTGACTTCAAGCTTTATTTACTTTCCCAAGTACCTGTAATCCGTCCAACGCATACTTGGTTTTTTTGTTAATCCGAATTCAGCATCTCTGTATTTCTTGATGTGGTCCATTGAATCACTAGTTATCAGATTTTTCCCACAAACTAAAGATAAAATGACAGCAACCATGCTATTCAACCGTTAATTATTTAATTTAAATAATACTTATCCATGTCTATGCAACTGGTGTGTCCTACATTTGTAGGAATAAATATGTACCTAATTATATTATCATTACTAACTATCCTTACTAATCGTATGTGTAATTTATCGAATTGATGATGCCTGTAAACTGGTGTCCCTCATGTGCAAAAATGAAAATATGTTATTATTACGAAATTATAGCCAAATTGCGTTACACGGCCCTCGGTGTGTCCATTCTGAAACATCCATTCATCATTTTATTACGATTCCACCGCCCTTATTGGAATAAAACTGTTCACGGGTAATTTTAATTCATAACACAACCCGTGTAAGGATCATCTTCCTTAACAACACGGATATCAGCATTTTGTTGCTTTCACAACAACAGCTGTCATTATCATAAAGGAAACATTTTTGGGAAGCAAAGTCGCTTGATGCTCATCTATACAGTAGCACAGATTATATTGGGTTGAGCAGAATATTTATTCAACAATTAATCCTCAAAATCTTCGGTCTAATTAAGTTAAAAGATGAAATAAATTCATAGAAGATCACTTGTACTTTGTAAAGAATCAAGGAATTAGCAAAAATTCTTTGTGAAATTATTAACACGTCCTACGAGGTATTCTGTTAAGGTCAAAACCACTAGTACATCGAAACAATCTAGTACACAATAACTATTCACGATACTGTCGGAGAGAAACTAACTCATCCTACGTGTTATCCACTAATCTTGATCAATTGATTAATTAGTTGTTTCCAATAGTCAGCAATGTAAAGAGACTGAAATGTATCTGTCAGGAAGACTATGAACAACTGGCTGACTGACCAACTAATATATCTGCCTCACGAGTCAACAATACGGCGACGGGCATTCCACTTCTGACTACCTTCAACCAAATAGCGTCAACGTTCAATCATCGAACGTTGTTTCAGTGGATTCATCAAATTTCGTTGGTACTATTCAGCTGAATACTCTACATAGAGACACATATATGTATGTCATTAGAATTCATTACACTGACAGATATGAGAGTGATAGGCAAATTGGCACAGGTGTTTAGTGAATTATCGCAGTCTTTGAAGAAACGCTTCGGAACCCACATTGTTTCCGATTCATTCCAGTTGGCCAAGAAAATCGCGCATCTCAGTGTAAATGAAAAACATCTGGTCTCTTTTGGCGTTGCTTCCTCATTCGCAAGTGCTTCAGTCATTGAGACTTTTGACCTTATATACAGACAAGCTGTCAGTTTGCCTATTCAAACATCAGAACCGATGAAATTTTTGCTGTTATGTACTGAAAATATCGATGCTCCATTCGGTGAGCGTCTACTTTGTCAAGCTGAAGGTATCGCAATGGGAACACTTCTGGCACCAATTCTTGTGGATGTATTCTTTTCAGACCTGCAAGCCGGTATTTAGCAACAGTGCATGCAACAACAAACGTTATTATATCAATGATCTGCTGATGATATTTTTATTGTCTGTGAAATCATATCAGAAGTTGAGAACTTATTGATAGAAGTCAAGTCGTCAAGATTCTGCCTAAGATTGAAAATCCTGAGAGGTTCATCAATAAATACCCTAAAGACAGAAATAAGACTCAGTGAATCTATGCAAGTAAACGGTTTCGAAGAAATCTGTATGTGCGAATTCGCCACTTAAAGGAGACGATGTACATGAATTAGTCAAACGAGGACGCTATAAAAGTATAACGCGGATTTAGTATGCTGCAAAACTCTTCCTCCTCAACACGATCTAGTGGATGCTTCAGCAGCCTGGGGAAAGCCAGTCGTCGGCCACCGATATGTCAAATAAATTGAAGTGTGTTTTTAGAAGCAAACGTATTGGTTATAGGGAAAGGTGATTGTCTACTCGCATCACGACACACTTTACAAATTGGTTGAAAACGCATGAAGTCAAATTGTCTTATAGTTGAATTACAAACAACCTTGTGGACTACGGACATGATATTGACGCTGTCATACCATTCAATGTTACCAGCAAACAACTGCAACTGGTTTAACACTTTTGAAATCACATTTATATTTAGCTGTTCAAACATTAACTTGTAGACAATCTACTATTTGACATTATATCATACCTGATCGTGCCTGTAAAAATGGCATGTATTTTCATGTAAATTTATGTTTATACGAAAATATAAATTATTATTTTTAAACTCTAAATTCATTGCGTAGAATTGAAATCGTCTCACTGAGTAAGTTTCACCTCCTCTGACTGGTATTCTGTCATTCGTTGCGTTTGAATGAAGGGGGAAATTAAACAACGCCTCGTTAGTTTAGTTAAGAATAGGTGTTCATTGGTACAATTAAACTCAAGTTATTCGACGCTCAACGATTAGTCATTACACAGTACTTCCGTTAAGTTCAAACAACGAAAAATATACTTGTTCAAATCACACTTGAATAGCTTGGATTATTATTCTAATAGCTAGTCGTTTCCTGAAGTTGTTTTCATACAGTTACAATTTTTGTAGGCATTTTATTCAAACTATTCGCCTAGTGGTGCTATAAAGGACTTTGCTTCTAGTCTGTGTGTGGTATCTTGGTTGTCCTCTGAACACGACAGAACGAAAAAAACATGTTGATAGGCCGTTCATCCGATATATAATGAATATATCTAAATATTAGTTGACTCATGATCCTGTCTACTGAACAGCTCAACAAAATTACGGTCACTTTCATTCCTAAATATTCAGCCTCCAGCTAGGCTGTAGGTCAAATCGTTGAATTTTTGATGGTAAATTGTTAACCGATCGAAGGACAGCTCACACTCATTGAACAGGCAGGTTATCAATCACGTAAATCAGCTATATAAGTAGTTGCATTTATTTGATTGACACCTTTCTCTCTCCATGATGAAACAGTTCCGCCTGCTCAACCAGCTTTTGGTTTCTTCTGGGTATGTGGAGCAATCAAGTAATGAATGATATGTTGTCATCGTCTACAGTGCTGTGGGCTTAGAAGTGCAGTTTTTCTAGTTTCGGGAATGTCCAAAAAACCTATGTCATATCTACGATACTATGTTGGTGGCAGATTGGTTAGGGCGCTCACCGACCGTGCACATGGTCCGGGGTTCAATTACTGGCCAAAGCACTCCCGCGCTTCTCTAAACAAGAAATAAGGCTGGTAAAGAGGAGAAGTTGGGCATGAGGCTAGCAACCTCATCCTGTAAAAATAAACACTGCTGCAGAAAATTCAAGCCTCTTGCTTGAAGCCCTATGTTCCGCTGGGACCATGAAGGAATTAATGCTAAATAAATATTTCATTGCTCAAAACACAGCTATGTCATATCGATAAGATTGCGATGTGACTACTCCAGGATGTAATTTAACCAGAAATAAAGACAAGCTTTTCCCCACCTAATAACAGACGTCATCCAGTCTTGTATTGAATTATTTGTCTATAAAAGTACATACACGTATTTAGTGGTTCGACGATCAGCTGACATCAGTTAGAGAAGCCTAGGAAAGCCACGAGGGAGTAGTGGACAGCTTTTTTGTCCTAGTGCATAAGAGTGACTCTTCATCGGTGGACACCCACCGACAGGTTTGGAAACCAGAACTTTCCGGTTACAAGAAGGGTTCATAGGCCATTCAACCACAAAGAACCTACCCAATGGCCATTTCACGATTTCCAATATCGACCAATTCGCCTTATATAAATCGCAGTTGCATTTGTAATATTTTAGGCGATATTGTAAAGCCAAAGAATCGGTCTTAAGCACTGAGAAGAATCAGCTTTCCACAGTTCCCCACGCTATTAAAATGTTTTTTAACTGATATCAAGTTCTCATCAAGGCTGTAATTAATCAAATCTTTGCGAAGTAACACCTGATAATCTTCACATTTCTCATTAACATAATTTATGTTTGTAAAAACCTCATAAACAGTGGGTTGTTAGTAGTTGAAACCAGGAATGAACCGGAGTTTGCTTCATTCAACTGACGTTCTGGGTGACACGATTTTAAACAGGTCTGTGTCGCGATTGAAGTAGAGATATGGAGTTAGGCCGTTACTGTCGCCAACGGTACACGCTGCGTAGTCCATATACAAATAGCAACTACGAACGGTGAAAAGGAAGAGATATGAAGGTATGATAGCTCGGCTGATTCTGGTTAGCAGTATGATTCAGGGGGAATGTTCCTTTCTTTTCAAGACCGATTATTCAGATGTACTTGTATGTCCCAATGGATAATTCCGTTCGCAGTGACATCTGAGCTTGTCTTGCATTATTTAAAACGATGAAGTTTTGTTCATGAAGCTAATAACACATGGTGGTCACATCTTGTGCAAAGATTTCATCAGTCATACTACTTCTACTACATTTGTGTATGAATGTGTCTATGCATGCTTTTTAGAGTGTAAAAAGTAGATTAGCTGGACATACTTAAACAGACTTAATCGTGATCCAGTGGATTGCCCCAATATTTTGAAAATTCATTTATAATGCTCTTTATAAAGTTAAAATGTATTCGATAAACATACAATTTATTAATTTTGTGACGCGGTACGTTCAACGGTTGCGTTACATTGCAGCTTGAACGCTACTTATTTCTATTTTTGGTGTGAGACTTGCACAAGTGTTTCTCCAGTTCCATGATCGTATCCAATATCTCTTTCATTAATCAGTTACCTGTTAACCTGATGACTGGTAGCACATATATGCTAACAGCACCGAGCAACACAATCCCCACAAAATGGAAGTGAGACGCACAACTTGTCAATATGCCGTAGGCGTCGAAGTGCCAGTTGTCACTACCATCTAGTGGAAGTGACAGTTAAAATATGCTAGCAAATAGTAGTAGCATCGCTTCTACAAACTCAGAACCTTGTCCTGACATGAACCTCTTGACTGCATCTTATGTACGCGTCACAAAACTTAAGATGCCAATTCCAGCTTCAATACTTACTTCAGAAATAGAACGACTAAGTCTGTCGGTAGAAAAACTGAGGACAGAGATGTGGGATATAAGTTGCTGTAAGTCTATGAACGCAGCATGTTCAGAAAATTTTTCAAGCAAATCTGAACTATCAATACGGATCAGTGGCATTAAATCACAGGTGTGCGAAATAGCACCTCTGAACATCCTGACCAGGACCAAAAACCCTAGCGAATGAGTAACTAAGGTGGACACCTTGATGAACATCACAACAGAGGTTATCAGAAGACTAGATACTAAACTACGTGCGATAGTCTATAATGTACCAGATAATGAGGTTCTGAAAATGGTTCAAAATCTCTTACTTACTTATCATTATCCTTGTGCCACTCCAATATACCAGACGAAGAGATAAGCACCGATGGAAACACACACTTTTGATGTGACAGGAAGAGTGGTAAGGGAGGAGGCTGCCTAATGTACTTCTTGAACACACTTACTGTATTACAGCTAGAAAATAGGGAACTCAGTGACATGCACGACACCCTGTGGGTCAACGTACACTTCAAAATTGCTACACTACTAATAAGATGTATCTACAGAGCACCTGGCACCTTTAGTGATTATGAGACACAACTTATAAATGTACTGGAGCAAGTATTCACTGTTCCATACGAGCATTGGATCATATGTGAAGACTTCAACCTACCTGAAATCAGCTGGGATTTATATACAGGCTCAACTAAATATGACAAGCTATTAGGTATATATCAAGTATAAAACTTGGGCACTGTGGTAGAGCATAACTCCATTATGGATAAGATTTTATTAATCAAAATAAAGGCCATTCACTGATTCTGCAGACATGTGTGAATTGTTCAACAAAACATTTGCAGTTGACCACGTTAGGCCTACAGTCCCATTACTCGGTATACACCCTGCTTTGTAAATTGCACGTCTTTCAACTTTACCCGCGGCAAAACAACTTAGTACGGTGAAGTTCCCTTTTGCTAACTATTTGAACTTTCGAAAGGTTGAGAGCTTTTGGCAATGACGATATATCATCGTATTTCTATCAATATTGTGTTTTTGACAGCTACTCATTACTGTTAAAAATTTTCACAATGTCCTTACAAATACAAACATACCCCATGAAAAGGCGGTACGTCCAACGTTTGCGTTACATTTTTGCGTGATTCGTTACATAAAATTTATCTTGTTGTAATCCTTGCACAAGTAATCTACTACTTCGATACCTATAACTATTAACTCTCATATCAAATAGTTATGGTTAACCAAAGTAAAAAGCAGCGAACTCAATCCCCTATAAAACTGATGACTAATTTTAAGTCATTGATTGCTACGTCAAGCAACACACTTCCTACAAATGGTTATAGTGAGCCACAAAACTCACTTGTATGTCGTAAGCGTCGAGCTGAAACTGAGGATAAAACTGCACTGACAGCTAGTATTAGCACTACTCCCAAAAATTCAGTACCCTCTGCTCATACAGAAACCCTCCCTACACCTTATGTGCTTATCGAAAAGCTCCAGCCTTCAAGCTCTGTTTCAGTACTATCTTCAGAAATGGAACTTCTAAAGTTGTTTATAGGAGAACTTAAGGCCGAGTTAAGGGAAATAAAAAACAATAAGTCAGTAGATCCTGGAATTTCTGATACCAATACCAAAATATCCAAATTATCAGATCAGATCAGCGATATCAGATTGCAGGTCTGTGAACTGACACCTTTAACTATTCTCATGAAAACTGTAGACCTTATCAAACTGACAATGAATCGTGCACAGTATCTAGGAAAAACTGTAAGACAGCACTCCGTGCAAACTTCTTCATAGTCACGTACTCTAAGATCTGGAACAGTTTACCCCTAGAAATAAGGACCTGTCACTCTATTATAACCTTCAAACGCTTGCTATATAAACTGCTTCATCCCAATGACTATGCCAATCACACCGCACCACTTATTTCCAAAACGCATGAGCTATTAGAACACTATAACGCCTAGACTCATTATTAAATATTACGACACTAAATAAACTCTAAGACTTCGCAAAAATACATGAAAGAACAACTAGATTATAGGCAGTGTTTACTATACATTGATATACATTTATAAACATTTATATATACATAAAATATGAATGTTCTTTCTATATTTACATACTTTATCTCCCTGCTGAGCGTAATCTTCTATATACCTCCTGGTCGAGGTCGAACAACCCAACATCTAAACTGAAATGACCATTTATGCAAATTCAAACTCAAATTCCATGAACGATCCGATGCAACCACTTGAAAACGCTGGCTAACATTCTGTACAAGGATTATTCTTGATCTGATATAAAGAAACAACTGGTTTTCAAGTAGTTTTCAATGTATTACTCAACTTACATGTACAGTCTGCCATGCTGACGCAAATGGCGCAAATGGAAAGTTCTAGAATTGACCCCATTTGATGCAGTAAAACAATCTAACATGACCTTATCTAATTTTCGTATCAAAGATCAAATTTCTTTCCTATTATAAAACTACGATTAGACTGGTGAAAAAATGGAATAAATACATTATTGACTCAGAATAATACATCAATAAACTTTATCTCACGGATGCTGTTCACAACAAAGTTTTATAGGAGAATTGACTTCAAGCTTTATTTTTCCCAGATATTTGTATCACATTCATCTGAAGTCTGGGTTTTTTGTTAATGCGAAGACAATATTTCTATATCTCTTTATGTGTTACACAGACAGACTATTTTGCAGACTGTTCTGACTGACTCTAATGTTAGATTGAACAAACAAACTGTAATTTATATAATAACTTATCCATGCCTGTACAATTGGTATGTTCCTGCATAAACAGGAAAAAAATATATATATCTCAGGTGGATAACCTAATTAACTTTGTTACTACAGAAGTAACAAAACGACTCGATGCTAAACTAAATGCTATTGTCTACAACGTTCCGGATAATGAGGCACTAAAAAAGGTACAGCGCATCCTACTTAGTGAGGCGAAAATGCACAACTCCAAGACTAAGTGCTACAGGCTGAAGAAGAGTCAACATGACAAGTGTTGTCCTATTCGTTTTCAGTTCGAAACACCGGCTGAGGCCAGAAAATTCATCCACTCCCAACACACCCTATCACAAGTCAGAAATTACAAACTAATAAAGGTTGCGGTGGACAAGACAGTCATAGAAAGGCGCGTATACAATCATCTCGCTGAGTCTAATTGTGGAATAAACAATAGGACATTGCAAGCAGCAATTATACCCAACTTTTTGAGAGATACCGTAGAATCCACCGCACCACCCCTCTCAAACCACACAGAATTATCCTCTCAGGGAGAGACACCAACCGCAAGGCTACTAAATTGTAATGAAATAGCCAATAAAACTATACCGCCTATCACCGTAGATATAGACATGTCACCAAATAATCCCGGAAAAAACATCAAAATCCCCCGAAAGTCGGCCCTGTCCTCTCCTGTCCATAAGTCCATTAGTAAAGAAAAGGAGAATATGACCCGAAATCATGCCAACAACAACAATGGCAGTATAAGTAAGCCCACATTCCCCACGGTCAATAGTATTGGCACCCAAAACGTGCGAAATAGCACCATGGCCCACACTGATAACCAACGCCACAACAATGCCACCCTCAATATTACAAGTGGCAATAGTCAGAACTCGACCACCAACAGCTCAGGGTATCCGGAGTATGGCACACAAGTATATTTTGAACGGATATATGGTACAAGTCTGCTGGGAGCTAACCCACAAAGCAGTACACACGAAACCCATACAAGGACACAACTATTACCTAACAATAAGTCGAATAATAAACCATGGTCTCCACAAGGTCGCAATCATTTTTTATCCCCTGCGTCCCTGTCAGCGTTGAAAAAACAGCTGGTAGGGATGTTAACACTCCTAAACCGTTAATGCTGGCTCCCCCTTTGCATGAATATAGGAACAGTCTAGTTCACCCGCATCCATTAAGCACACTTGGTACTTGCACAAGTTTAGGTCAAATAAAGATCCCTACCCATGTCTCTGGCTTAACTAAAAATAAAAATGCCTTAGCCTATAGCAAATCCAGTACTCCAACGCTTAATTCTTCACTGAAAACAGCACACTTACCCGATAGACATAGATGAGCGTGATGTTGAAACTCCTCTTAACATAGGGTCGTCATGTCAAACAGTACTACTGGGTGCTGAACCATACTCGGGGCTGATTAACGAACTTAAATACTTCAAATGCTACTTCACATCTCATCTTTACTTGATCCTCATAAATGCTAGATCTGTTCTAAATAAACTGCCAATGCTCAGAGCACTCACAGTAATATACAAACCCCCTATAATTGTCATCACTGAATCCTGGTGTAACTCGAACATACTGGATGAAGAGATAAGCTTAGATAACTATACACACTTTCGGTGTGACAGGGAAGGTGGTAAGGGAGGGGGTTGTCTTATGTACTTTCTGAATGCACTTACTGTATCACAGCTAGAAATTAGTACACTTAACATGCCTGAGACTTTATGGGTTAACTTACACTTGAATAACGCAATAGTATTAACTGGATGCACCTACAGAGCACCTGGCACCTTTAGTAATTACGAGACCCAACTTATTAATACTCTAGAACAATTATCCACCCTCCACTACGATCATAAGATCCTATGTGGAGACTTTAACTTACCAGAAATCAACTGGGAAATACCCACAGGTCCAACTAAACTTGATAAGTTCTTAGGTACACTGGATATACTTGGCTGGAAGCAGACTGTCACAACCCCTACAAGAGGTAATAACGTACTAGACTTAATCTTCTGCCACAATATAAGTCCCCTTTCTACCCTAGTAGGTTCTGAGTTTTCAGGGAGTGACCACAAAACAGTGCTGTGTGCACTGCCACTTCCGTCAAGTAGCAACCCATAACCCTACTTCACAACAAATAACTTACAGGAACTACAGTAAGGCAGACTGGACTCTAGTGAAATCAATGTTAAGATCCTCAGAATGGAGAGAGTACTTCACTACTGATGACCTCTCGAGAGCTCTGAGCATCTTCTACCATAACTCCAACACATGCTTAGATGCTGTCATTCCACTCCAAACACTTGAGCTTTCCCTACATAGGAAGTCATTCATAAAATCAAAGGATCGTATGAAACTGAAGAAACTCTCAACAAGTTACTTCAAACACCACGACTTTGGCACACTAGGTTTAATACTTAACACCCTTAGTTCCATCTCACAAGCTCGAAATTTCCGTATTAGAAACGAAGAACGCATCGCGGTAGCCAGTCCTGCTAGAGTGTATGCACTCACGGAAATCTTAAAGAAGCGAATGAATCGCAAAAATCACAGCATTTCCCTCCTCATAGACAAAGGTAGGCTATATACTAATTCTGCAGACATGTGTGAATTATTTAACTCAACTTTTGCAGGTAACTACCTTAAGCCCACAGTCCGGTTGCTCAATATACACCCTGCTACTAATGTGGCACAAACTTCATCTCCACACACACCAAACTTAATTAGTACTGTTGAATTTAAGTATACTAACATTAAACAAACTATAAGAACCCTAAAATGCTCAAAAGGTTTCGGTACTGACGGCATATCATCCTATTTTTATAAATATGGTGGCCCTGACATTCCCCTACTACTACTTAAAATATTCACAATGTCCTTAGAAACCCAAACTTACCCTGATGTGTGGAAAACAACGTTTATTATGCCTAAACACAAATCTGGCTCGAAAACAGACGTCAGTAACTACAGGCCAATTAATATCACACCTATAGCATCTAGAATTATGGAGAGACTGGTTAAAGACAACCTAATGAAGCATATGCTTAGTTGCAACATTATAAGTCCGAACCAACATGGATTCCTAAAATCCAGATCTTGTTTAATATGCCACTTAGACTTCTTTAACTTTGTGACCAGCAGTCGTGACAGACGACAACTAGTACTTGTCATCTACTTTGACATTTCAAAGGCATTTGACCGTGTCAACCATTTACTACTAATGCATAAGCTGAAATCCTTAGGAATACGTGACCCACTGTTAGGATGGCTTAAATCATTCCTTAACAACAGGTCCAAAATAGTTAAACTCGGATCTATAACTTCGAAACCTAGCCCAGTCACCTCTGGTGTAGTACAAGGTAGTGTCATTGGACCCCTTCTATTTACCCTATATATTAACGACATATGCGCTTGCTTTACTCATAGCAAAACATTCATCTTTGCAGATGACCTCAAAGTAGCTTATACATTCCAATCTGATGACCCAGGGTACTTCCAGAATGTTGTACAAAAAGAACTAGATAAAGTGACTGCTTGGTCGTCTTTATGGAACCTCCAATTTAACCTTAAAAAATGTGGCTGGATCTGCTTCGGTGCACCCTCGGTCGACATGAAGTTAACGCTTCAATCGGCTAACCTAACCAAACTCCAAATTGTCGTTGACCTAGGTCTGAGGTACTCGAGTAACTTAACATTCTCTGAGCAAGTGGCATCACAGACTCAAAAGTCGAGAATGCTCTTAGGATGCATACTCAGGAACTTTCACGACAATGAAGCAAAGCTCATTCTGTACAAAACCTGTGTAAGGCCACTACTAGAATACTGTCCATTTATTATTAGCAGCAATTACACACGTGAAAAGCTAAGAATTGAAAGTATCCAACGATATTTTACCTCGAAACTACAAGGCTACGAATGTAAGAAAGACTACATCTCACGGTGCATGATTCTACAAATTGACCCACTCTGGACAAGACGACTAATTATAAACCTAGTATTCTTCTATAAGGTCCTACACAAAATATCATTCTCAGACATTAAGGACATACAATTCGCACAAGAAGACTCTTACGATCTGCGTAACCAAAATTGCACAGTGACAATAAAAGCCTTTAAGTCAACACTCCGCGAAAACTTCTTCACAGTCATGTATTCTAAAATATGGAACAATCTGCCCCTAGATGTCAGGAACTGCAATACGGTTATAAGTTTCAAACGCTCTCTGTACAGACTATTTCACTCTACTGACTATATAAATAGTTTATTTATTCCTAGAACGAATCAACTATTAGTCTACTACAGTACCTAAACGCGCTTAAATGCCCTTACTTCTCTAAAGACTATAAATAAACTAGTAGCATAAATGCATAAAAAGACATAGTAGAAACAAATTTTTGTTCATCAAATTACAATGTACAACGAATATAAACAAAGACTTTTGACAGCACATACTTTCGCTTTGTCCTCTGGTACATTTCTGTTGTATTTACTTTTTAGTACAAGTTGCATTGATTTACATTCCGACTGAAGCTGAGAAACAATTGAAGTCACTTACTCATATATCATCCCTCAAGGTTTGGCTAGTAATGGCTCAGCATCCTTGATGAAATCCACTTTCACCATAACTAGACGCTGTACAGCATCTTATACAAGCACTGTCAACGATCTAAAATGGTTTTTATATAGCTTTCTACGTGTTTATCAACCTACTCGTATGGAGCAACCATGCTGTGACAAATGGCGGGCTATGGGTGACTTGAGTGCAGTAAAACAAATCTGCTTGAAATTGACCAATATTAATCTGCATTCAGTTGAATTCACATCTGGTATTACTTGCAAAAAAATGATGTCGAAATCATAAAAATTAATCACTCATTTTAAATTAATACCCAATTTGAACATAAAACAAGATACGATGCCGCACACAACAAAGTTATATGGAGGAATTGACTTCAAGCTTTATTTTTTCCCAAATATTTGTAATTTATCCGACACATACTTAGGCTTTCTTGTTAATGCGAAGACAATATTTCTATATTTCTTTATGTGCTCCATTGAACGACTAACTATCAGAATGTGCTCACTAACTGATGTCAGAGGAGAGCAACCATGTAATTTCACTATAAATCAAATTCATGTAATGTAAATAATACTTATCCATGCCTGTACAACTGGTGTGTCCTACATTGATAGGAGAAATATATATTATTATATATGGAAAACTACATTTAATGTGCCTAAACACAAATTTTGCTCGAAAAAGGAAGACAACAAGTACAGGTCGACCAATATCACATCTACAGCACCTGGAATTATGGAGAGATTAGTCAAAGATAACCTATTCAAGCACATGCCTAGCTGCGGTTTGTAAGTCTGAACCAACATAGATTCCTAAAATTCAGGTCATGTTTAACGTTTTTGACCATGTCAATCATCTGGTAGACTCTGTGTCCACATACGTTTCTTTCCTCTCTAATACTTCGTTTCCCTTCGCTTCTCTTCAATTTACCTTGTAGTGGAAGTAGCGGAGATCTTTAGTTAGACTGAAGCTGAGCAAGAGTTAAAGTCACTTACTTACATATCACCATTCAAGGTTTTGGCTAGTAATGACTCAGCATCCTTGGAATATCAGCCGACACCATAACAAGACGCTGTACAGCATCTTATACAAGCATGATCCGTGATCTAAAAAGGCATACAAATAGCTTTCTACGGGTTGATCAACTTAATAGTACAGAACAACCATGAAGCGATAAATAGCTGTTTTGGCTGAGCTGAGGGCAGTAAAACAAATCTGCCTGACAATAACCAACATTAGTCTGCATTCAGTACAGTTCACTTCTGGTGTTGCTTACGATGAGAATGCCGACAAATTTATACAGATAAAGCATTTACTTCAAATTAATACCCAGTTTACATAAAAATCAAGAACAAGATACGTTGTCACACACAACAAAATATGTGTAGGAATTCACTTCAAGCTTTATTTTTTCCCAAGTATCTGTGATCCATTGAACACACACTTGGGGTTTTTTGTTAATTCGAAGACAATATATTTATGTATCTTAGTATGCTCTGCTGAATAACTATTTAGCAGATTGTACTCAGAAAGGACAGCAGCCATGTAGTTTCACCGTTAATCGAATTTCCGCAATGTAAATAATACTTATCCATGCCTGCAAAACTGGTGTGTCCTACATAGATAGGAATAAATATGGTAGTATTATTGCCTACTCACTTTTCAAAAAAAGTTGATAACTGTCTATCAATGAATTATTTTGACTCAAGAGTAACTGGTACCTCTTCGAATTTAATAGTCATTCCTATTATTATGGTTGTTGAAATCAGTCCGTATAGAGGCTAAAGGTTTTGACGTTTATGAGTAGCAGGAAGTATATTAACGCAAGATCTAATACTCATACACAGTTGAAAAGATTTTCTTTAACCGCACACGTTACATCCACTGAAAAAGTTTAATATTTCCTTTTTTGATTTTATATTTTTTGCATTATACCACTGTATGATAGATGCGTATCATTTTTCGAACGTTATTTTTAGTACATATTCCTCAACAAGGCTCCCGCGATCTTGCTTTTTTTTCCAGGTTCAACGGGCACTTTACAAGAAGCAGACAAAGCAAGAGATCCAATGGATAAACATACACAAAGTGATATGCGGCATAGGTAGACGACCAGCCGATCTGGAGAGTTTTTACTGATGGGAAAACCAGTGAGTTCCTTACTTCCAGCTGGTTTACTCTCAGGGTCTTCACAATCACACTAAGAAGGGAGTGTTGTGCAGCGGTAGGTAATTCCCCAGAATTATGCTTGCTTTCTTGATCATGATTCATGGCATCAAGCTGATCCCATATTGTGATCTGAATACTTTAGTTTACAAGGGAAAATGTGGTGAGACTACACTACTTCAAACTGTTCAAATTCCGAATTGCAAATTAATTTACGAATAGTCAGTTCTACACGACTACAAATTCCAATGGTGTATAGCAAGAAATGCAGGGAACACAGGGCTCGAATCAGTGATCAATTATCAAAAATAAACCCTAGACATAATTCAGATTGAGGTGTATATCCGACTTTTAGTTAAGGCTAAAACCCTACAAACCCATGGTAATTCTTTTCTAAAAGGCGTTTTAACCCAAATAATGCCCTGTTAAAAAGTAGGTGGATGGCGCAGACATCATTTTTTTTAACAGTTGACTGGAAGAGCAAACAGTTCGGTGAGAGAATCAGTGTTTCACAACCAGATACTTTCTCTTTAATTTTTCAATTCTTTTGATGTCATTTCTTCTGAAATCAAGAAACAACACCATTGCAATCAGACAGTCAAATGAAGCAGCAAAAATAAGCTATACACAGTGTCAGTATAGAGGATCTGCATCGTTCGCACAAAAGTCTAAGAGGATGATTCAGTTAGGTCACAGGATTCATCAGTGCGTTTGTTGTTGCGAGTGGGTTGTGGTTAGAATGTTTGAAGAGCTTCTACCATGTTTCCAGAGCATAAGTGAGTAAGTTTGCTTTCCGAAAGAGAACGCCTTGTGGATTCGCAACATTACCAAAACAACTTTCTGTGCCAATGAAAATATGCAACATGCCGTGGATGTCAGAATTGCGATGATTCGCTCACGCAGATGTGATAAATAAACTCTACCACTACTGTCAATTAAGGATGTAAGCATGTTACGAGTCTATTAATATTTTGGTAACTAAAGTCACAAAAGGTAACTTCAGAATGAGAAATCTTAGTGACTACACATTATTCCACCAAAAATTTGTTACCAGTTCCATGATTGAGAAAGTTTCATTGTTGAATAGCTCCAAATCAGTGTTGTTTGTATCTCTATAACATAATACTTTGATAATATTATAATTGAATAAATGATTCAATAGTGAAATACAAGGATTCGGTGAAATATCACCGTTCAAATCGATATCTCATTGTCAAAGAGCAATGTTTAAATTACTGTTCATAAGTTTAGAGTTGATACTCACATAACATTTTCATATAAATTTTAGACTGAGGTGCAACAAGTGGCTGAAAGTCCGGCATCCACCGAACAGCCCAGTTATCCAAAATGTCTCACTGACCTGAGTGTTCAATCTGATTTCATTTCCTTCTGTGTATTTGTTGGTCTATTGGTTGTTGATGCATGTATTACCAACGTGATGTTGTTTCACTTCTTGATTGTCTTACAACAGATAGTCGGTTGCTTAACTACCTGATGAAAGCTCTTATTTTTTATCTGTTTTGGTCGGACCTTTAATACAGACACAGTGAAGCCAGTTATCGCTGAAAGCTAAGAGTGACTTGCTGAAAATGTGCATTCCATGACGTGCATTGCAAGTCGCCGAGGTAAGTGAGAGTGCTCACTAACGTGACATTGATTGTGATTCTCAGAATCTTCTTCTTACAACTAAGTGTGATAGATTTCCAGCAGGATTTCACAGAGATGAAAGTCTGTTTCGCAATAACAAAGCCGAAAGTCCTTGAAATGATGCTGCTCATTAAAAAGAGAAACTGAAATAACTACCTGCTCTACGGAATGCTGTCATCGCTTACAGAGTGACGCATGGACAACCAGCTGAATGTACCCAAAATATGCTCCCCAGCGGCCACTCCTATTCACCACCAGCTAAATAAGAGGCAAATGAAATATCGTTATCAGCCATTGTCAGTTCACTTCAGATAATGCTTCTTTCTTCTCATGATATAACACACACTGCGTCTCGATCTCTCTCTGCTTACTAAAATCCTTTTAAACAATGAAGCATCCCTGATAAAGAAAACAACACGTGTGTGTTTCAATAAGAAAAATGAGAAAAAATTCTATTTCAATGTTATTGATAAAGAAAAAGATGGAATTCTTTCAGAGACGCAAGTATAACCCAGACAAAGCTTCATTGTTCACCAAACAATAGGATGATGGTGTGATCGTCTGATTATTTCCGACTTTTTTCATTGTGAAGAGAAGAGGCTTCATTAAGACAAGGTTACCAAAATACTGAATAATAATAAAAATTATAAGAATTAATTATACTATTATTCGTAATAGTGAGTTTGTAATTATGTTTTGTTTCCATTCTGTTAAGTACACGTCTCACAGATTTCCGTATGAATCTTTTGTAAAATATATCTTGAAGAAAGAAAAGACAAAACCGAAGAAGTAGATCTTCACCAGATGCTCTTAGCAAGTCTCAAATGTGGTGGTAGATAATGATTTCGTATAGTGTTCAGCAACACGGATCGATAGACGTTTTCCATTACATCTGATAAATTACCTGCTACAAACGCTTGCAAACTGGAACACGCACGTTTTCTTCAAGCATCGATGACATCTTCTTCCCTGTCTTTCCTACTGCCACCTTGTTGTATCTACAGATAACATGACAGAGGCATTGAAATATCCATGTTTCACTCAGATACCTTGGAAAGATTACCATTCATACTCTTCTTTACTTTTTCTACAATACAATGTGTTGAAACTATTAAAGTGTACGAGAGGTCTCATCTCTCTTGGCTCTCCATTTGTAGATTTCTCGACTATCCTGTCAGCTAGATAGGTAAATTAAATACATTGAGAAAGGCTTCGTCTCATTGTCTTTATGTACTGCTGTAAATTTTTATACTCACGTGGGATCGATTATATTCTGTTAACACTAAATTGGCTGTAGTCTCATTTCCACCGACCACCAACATATCATTTATTCACACTGCAGGCATATGTCAGGCTTACCTATGCAATCCTTCAAGAAAAAATATATTCCATCCTTGTCGAAATCTTATCTGTAGACAAGACCCAGAGTGGCATTCTCATTATTATTGCATCTGTTTGAAAATATAGTTAATTATTTTATATGAATTTTTACTCCTTAGTATACATGTTCAATAACTTGGTCATCCTCCACTTGACTACTGGACGTTCAGTTGCTATGTTGCGAATAATAAATAAATAACATGAAACGACAAGAAATGTTTCTCATCTGCAATGAATTTAGCCCTTTTGCGGATAAAAGGTGAAAAGCATTTGTTTCCACATACTGCTATGAGGATTCTTTATTCGTAAGATCCAACATTCTACATGGATAGTGCACTTATTTACACCAGAAGGCCTGTTTTCATAGCGGCCAGCCAAGTCAACCAGCAATGTGCTTATTTAGTGTAATGAGAGGAACAACCAACTTATATTTACATGAGCTTAGTCTGACTAGCCATCACTGTTGTTCGACGTGAGTGATCTCCAAATACTCGTATAGTGGCGCGTTCTACTGACGGGATTTCCTAACTAATCTGTTGTGCGGGATTTCTTCATTGACAACAGTGCACTGAATGGTTGGTCAGCAGATTACGATGCGAAGAACAGAAATGAAAATTTGCTTTCATAAAACAATATAAATAAAAGCAAGCAGGAATGCAACTTTATGTTCAAAGTCATGCCATTTAAAAACACAGGACTGCGAAACTTCCATTTTATAGTTTATTTTATTCTCTCCTAATTGTCGTAGGTGTGGTAGAATTTTCCAGTTATCTGGAACAGCTGTTAAAATACACTCTTACTACACGTGTTTGCAATTGAATCGAGAAAAAGGCTTTTGTTATCAATCACTCACTCCACCTTGATAAATTAGATTTCAAAATCGCCGAATAATTACATTCCTTTATAAGCTTGTCTACTGATAGTCCGAGGTCTACTGGGGCATCCAGTTCTCAGAAATGTCTCATAGACCTATGTGTTCAATCTGATATCATTTCCTCCTGCGTATATTTTAGTCTATTGGTTGGCGGTGCATGTGTTACCAAAGTTACTTGTTGTGTATCGTTTCTTGTCACCTGATCTACTAGAGAATTTTAATGTCAAGTTCAACTTCACTGACACACTACACAGGCACGACTGCCAGTTGGTGCTGGGTTCAGTATAACAGAGTACTCTGTACTAAGTCTAGAAAATAGCGTGTTATGACTCATTATTGGAAGTTTCCATTCATACCAAAGAAACCGGAATGATACTTTTATCTTTTATGACAAGGATGCTGGCACAGAAATGATGTCGAAGAAATTCAAAAACTGCCACAATTCAAACAAGGAAGAGTCAATACATGGGCGTTCAAAATCGGAAAACCTGATGTACTGATTATATCTACATAGTGAAAGATTGACACCGGTAAGAAAAGTCGATAGTGAAGTGGAGAGGTACAAACACTTCTTCATTGAAAGTGAATACACTACACAATTCATCAAAAAACGTGTGTGTCTAATGCCACTAATTAGGAGCGAATGTGTCTCATAGGAATAACCGTCACCACATACAGAGTGATGCATGTACAACCAGTTGATGAGTCCTGAGTGCACTTACGCTTATCACACTAACATGTTCCTCCTGGTTATATCAACAAGTTTTCGCACTCACCTCCACCGGACTTCTCGTGTAGACACACAACTACCTTACTTCTCACTTGATGATAACTTTCACCTGAGGGAATTGAAACCCACCGTTATTGTGTGCATAACTGTCACATAAGTTTCTCCGTCATTGGAAATCACTTTTCAGTAACTGTGTCATTCCCGTGACATACTCATATTACTCAACACGAGGTGGCTATACGTTTCGAGTCAATATAACTACGATTGTACACATATCCACTGAGGATCACTTCATCGATGAATAAAAGCTTTCCTCACTGAACTGTATTCCCCTTCTTCATGCTCCATGGCTTTCAACCGTCCTCCAAATTACATCCGTACATGATAAAATGTGAGTTTCTATTCGCTGTTTCTTCTCCAGTCGCATAAACGACCGAAACACATGCCATGGTTTTGAGCGATAGGCACCATCCATTAGAGGATAATAAATATGTTCAAGCCGTTTTTCCATATTCCTGTCGACCGGTTGTGTTCTACGGAAATGTTCGGCTTTCGTTGACATATCAGCTCCAAGTGTGGACGCCTCGACAATGTTTGAGGAACGGATCTCACTGACGGCCACCACTCAAGAAACAAACAAATAAACGCCAATCTGATTTAAGAAAGTCTCGATTGATGGAAGCTGTGTTTTATAATCTGTCATTTCCTCTTCATGTGATCTTGTGCAAGTAACACTCGGACACGCAGACACACATTCTCCAGAATCGTCGACCTCCATCCGGGTTCCATTACTCGATTATTTGCCAGGAGCATCACTTCAATCAACGGTCTCCTCAGCGTAATTGTCCTATCCGACGCGATCTCGTTACACTGCGTAATTGTACTACGAATAATTCTCGGTTGCTTCAATACTCGAGATATCCTTTACTTTTCATTGTCTTTCGCCGGCATTCGGATCTCTTTTATTGACATTTAAAGAGAATCGTTGATGAAAGGGGGGAGTCCGCAGTTGAATATATGCCTACAGTTACTCGCATTGCAAGTTTCTGCACTATATGAAACGATGGGTAATCTCACATTAATGGGAAACGCAGAATCTGCTATGTAGTGGACTAGATTAACATGTTTTTTCATACGCGCAATTAAAATAGGAGACAACAACATATTGAAAATGCCAACTGCCGGTGAGCACTTGCGCAGAGAAAAGTAATTGGAGAGAAGTATCTTATTGTGGATGTGTGGATCGATACAAGGCAGAGTAATTTGGCAGAAATGACAAGCGAGAAGCTGAAGAGAGGGAAGGATATTTGTCGGTTTTACGCGTGGTACCAGGCTGCGTGCGTGTTAAGTCTTTGAATCTTTTGTATTCAATATTTTACCGTGAACGTATAATTTGAAGGGTCTGTCGGCCGGAACGCATCCTCCAGCTGAGCGTGGTGGATTTCCAGCAAGATTTATTAGAGATGAATGTCTGTCCTAAGTCACCGAAACTGCTCATCGAGAGGACAAACTGAAATAACTACCCGTTATACGGAAAGCTGTCATCACTTATACAGTGATGCATGAAAAACCAGCTGATTTGTCCAAATTCACCCAAAACATGCTTCCTAGACGCCAATGCTAATCATCACTAACCCAATAATATGCGAATTCAATATTATTATCGGTCATAGTTAGTTGATTTCAGATGAGCGTTTTCTCTTTTCACAAATTCACACAAACACACATGCACACACGCACGCGAAGTCTCTCCTCTCTCCGTCTCTCTCCACAAACTGAAAGACTCTCAAACACTAGATCATTTTTGAGAAATAAAACATCACGAGCGTTCATCGACAACAAAAGGAGGAATGGAATTCCACTGTTAAGCTGACGATAACAAAGAGAGAGAGTTCTTTTGAAGACGCAAGTATACCCCAGACAAAGCTTCATTGTTCTCCAGGCAATAGGATGATGGTCTGATTATTTTTCACTTGTTTCATTTTGAAGACATGTTGCTTTCCTAATATACTGTTATCATAATACCTAAAGAATTGTAATTATTCGTAAATTTCGCTTTGTAATTATGTTTTGTTTCTATTCAGTTGAGTGCACATCTCACAGATATCACTAGTTTTCTATAATAATGGCTACTTAATTGATTTAGAATGCAGAAGTTACGAAAGAATTCTTTATGTATATATATAATGAGAAGTAAATATACTCAGATAGTTCTCTTGGTAATATCTCCGCCTACTCATTCTTTAACCTATCACATTTTAAGAGCATGAATCAGTTTTGTTACCACTAATCTACGCTGAGCGCCGTCTATCAGGATTCTATTGGTTGCCTTCACTATATAAGCGCGAGTGAATTATGTATTTTCAAAGAAGAGTGGGCACAAGTGTAGATTGTTCGTCTTACTGAACAAAGGTATGTTATTCTTATTTGCGTCTTTGTGTCAGTTATTTTTATGCTCTGCTCAGGTTTTCATGAAACTCCCCCTGGCTTATCACTGGTCACTGATATTTCATTCGCCACAACGAAATTCTCTTCACGTATATTTTCATTACACTTTTTCTCAGATACTACTGTTATTTAATATTTTTTATTATTGTTCCCTTGAGTTCCTAGTGGAACATAGGGCTTCAACTACACGTCTCCACTTGTTTCTGTCTTCTGCTGTACTTTTCACCTGCATCCATGTTAGTCCATACTGTTTCAACTCTTCTTCACACGATCTCCTCCACGTCACCCTTAAACGTCCCACTCGCCGCTTCCCTTTCGGGTTCCACTCGAGCTATGGCCTGACGCGCGATGTCACCAAGCGGCCTCCTTAGCGAGTGTCCAATCCATCTCCACCTTCTCCTGCATATTTGTTGAGCGATTGTTTCTTGTTTTGTTTGTCTGCATAGTTTCTTGTTGGTGATTCTTTCCGGCCGTCTGATCTTGAGTATAGAACTAAGACGGTTGTTGATGAAGGTCTGCGATCTGTTGGTCTTTGTGACGCGCCAAGTTTCTGATCCGTATAGAAGAACTGACTTGACGTTTGTATTGAAAATCTGAATTTTGTTGTTGATGTTGAGTGACGAAGAAATACTACAGTTAACACTAGTCAAGTCAGTGTTGAAGTAGTAGTTCAACTTGATTAATGACTGAGGAATAATTGTTTTCATGTTTTATAACTTTGACATTGATTGAAGTCTATGAGTGAAGTTTTTAATGTGGTCAGGAAGCTGCCATTGTAATGCATTTAGAATTGGTGTTATGCAATTACGCGAACTGATTGTCGTATATGTGTACATATGCGACCCTGTTTGCACAGTCCAATTTACCTGACTCATTTTCCTTGAACACCTAATTCATCATGAATATGCAGAAATCAGATATCGGCTTTTGTAATGTGGATTATGTGAAGAATCATCATCAGTTAGAAAGGGAGAGAATCAATGAGAGTTGACAGGCTCGTCATTCAACCTCGGCATTCTCGACTTAATCCCCTGTGAAATCATGGATATTCGAATTGCTGAAGTGTTCTAAACTAGGTCTAACCATCTGTCATGTGCTTATCTGATCATTCATAATTGCCTCAGTTGATGTCTGTTTCTGTTTTGATATCATCTATGTCGATGATAAATATCTGTTTTCAAAGTTATTCACTTTTAAATATGAATTGACTTTCAGCGGTGATTTCGTACAATTTAGGGGCTTTCGAACGATGGGGTAAGTTGGTAATGTTGTTCCAATTTATATTACATGCCACTTTTCTTATTGCTTTGTGTTCTGACTGGAACATTTGTCTGTAGGCTTTTGAGTTTTGATGTTTCCGTGGTAGTGTTGTTCTCCATTTTCACGTGCTTAGATTGCTAGCCTCTTTTACACCCAGCATCCTCTCTTCTCTGGGCTCACCACGCAATCCAGTTATTCAACTAGACAAGATTGACGAGTGCATCAATGGCAGGGACTCGAACCCGAATTGCATTATGTTTAGAGAAAACGCCTTTCTTTTCCTCGTACTACACCTTGAAAGGTTCTATTTCTTATAACACTTCTGCCTTTGTTTCTCCTTGGCTACACACTTGATGGTTGATGCACATTAATTTTTATTCTTGACACTGTCGAATGTTTTTAATTATTCTCATTTTCGAGTCACGAGGGAGAAATAAGGCCTCCGGCCTCAATGACTGTTCATAACTTTTCAACTTCAATTCACATGAGCTTCACAGAGTCTTTTTATAACTCAAGACTATTTTGTCACCGCCTTGAATGTCTATTCAGCGCTTGTATCTAATCCATATCCATTCCGTTCACTGCATATCCGTAACGTGAAAGTTTCTTAGCTGTTTCATAGTCTGTAAGAGTTCCTTGTTGTCTGCCTTTTCTAGATGAACATCTGATTGTGAGTATCTAGTGGTAGAGGAATCTGTTGATGGAATGTGGTGCAAAAGTCTGTGGAAAATAATTCTGCTTATTTGTGGGACAGGTTTCGCGATCTATTGATAACTACCATGTTTAAATGTGGGTACATGTCCGAAATGAATTGATTCAGAGAAGGACGAGACATTATATGTCTATTTCTTATTTACTGTATTCGCAATGAAGAATGAGGCAGAACTACGGATAAGCTGAGATAGTCAGTTAGACAAGGCTAGGATAGCTTCCCTTAATGTCTAGTTACATATGACTCTGAGCATATGAATAATTATCTCAACTGTAACATATTCACACCTTATTATACTTGATTTGTTTTGTTTCCTCATTCCCTGACAGAATTTTAATTCTGAGTGCATTGGTCATACTCCAAAGTATATTGATCTCTACTGAAGCTAATAAAACCTTCTTACTGCATGTACGTTGGCTGCCAACTCAGTGTTACAACAAAGAGGTATGTGAAAGTATTTGATCAAACATAACTGTGAAATCATTTCACATTTCCAAATTTGATTGTAATTTTTATGTTTCATTTATTAAACACGTGCTTTAGAAGTGAAGACAAGAAATGGCTTCACCTAACTAGGTGTTTCGTATGCCTATAAACGTGTGTAAGCGACTGGACGAGAACTGTCCCCAGTAATTTTACTCACTTATGGATCGATTGACACACATTAAATACAGGGGGATACATTCTTTATTGTCTGAAAACCATTTGGCACGAGATTGGTTGTAATGGGCAACGACTTATGTGGAATAATTGGAGCCCGTGAAATCCGGTTTACCGCACCCAACTAGAAGATCCAGAAGAATTATTCGAATGACTGTTTTTATCAGAACTTTCTGCCTAAACGATAGCGTCTCAATTTCATATAAGGATAGAACTAAGGTAGAGTGTTTTTACATTATGGAGAATGTTAATTTGATAGCGTCCCACAGTGTTCCTCAGTAATATTTGCTGATGACGTTTCGAGGAGAATTTATCGTTCAAATCATATCAGTTGCTTTTTTCTCAATTTCACTTGTGATGTTCCATGCACGTGTGGCTAGATTCATTGGAATATTTGTGAAATTTGGTTTGTGACGTAATCGAAGGCGGACTATACTTTTTTGTTGATATTCATTAGTGTAAGAGTAGTTTTGGTCGAGAAGAAAATAATTATCATACAATGATGATGCTTCTTTCGTCTTTTAAGTGGAACATACAGCTTCAGTCGTACACCGACACCCCGCTCCCTTCCTCGCTGTATTTCTCAATGCGCCCCATGGCAACGTATAGAATTTTGTCTCTTCATGACACGCGCTACTCTATGTGACCCTCGTAACTATGTCCAAATCATTGCTTCTCACTTGGGTTCCATTTTGAGTGCATGATGTGCGATGTCATTCAATGGTCTCATCACTGTATGTCCAGTCCATCTCCTTTTCGCTGTGCATATTTGTTGGCTAGCAAATTTTCGGTTGGTTTGTTGACTAAGGTTCCCCTTGCTTATCCTCTCCACCAGGCCATCTGATCTTCACTTTCGAGACAGTGAGGGCAAGTGTTGAAAACTGTTTGCAGTTGCCTGCTGAAAATGCTTATTCTCAAGGTGTCCCACGTCTCTGAACATTACAGGAGAACTCACTCCACAATAACGTTGAAAATCCAAATCCTGTGCTTTACACACTTCATGCTCGAAATTCAGTTGATCTGGTTTGATTCGACTACCTGAGTTGAATCATACGGAAAACATTGCTGTTGAGATCGATAAAAAGTGAGAGAAATGGCCGTCCGATCCTCCTATCAATTCGATTTTCCTGGTGTGCGTTCGCGGTTATTGTGAATAGTATCCACCTAGTCATATCATCCGGTAGCACATACTATCATAAAAATTTATGTAGTAATTACCGGAGGATAGATGGTCTTTTGATATTTATAAGCTCAAATATGTACCAGAAACATAAGAATTTATAAGAATGGACTTAAGGCATCGCGCTAATGGAGTATATTTTCATCATAGATAAAGTTGCAGAATGATAGGGAATGTTTTGCTGATGACGCTTAGAGCACAATTTATTTGCCACAATCATATCATAGCACTTACACAACTTCTCGTAAAATCAGCCTACATCATTTCACCATTTCTTATCCTTTAATTTCATTAATAATAATATATATTCTCATTTTGTACATTACTAGTAGTATTTGTCTCAACTCTGTCATTGTAGTTGCGCCATTCATACTTTACGTCTAAGGCAAAGATTGAAGAGACAGTGACTTAGAGATCAACTTCCGCCTTCATCCAAACATACTGCCTCTTTGAATTAAAGCCATTTCCCACTGCATTGTGTGATTGTGTGTTCGTGTATGTAGTATAACTGAGATCGCTCTCTCTAATCTATTCATGGCCCATCAATGACCCTATCTTCTTATCGATGGTTTCTTCCGTCATTGTGACCGAAATGTAGTAAGTGAAGCACCTCATTAGAACACGGCCCCCTCTGTTTCAATGTTGAGAAGTATTTACCTAATAAGCAAGTGCGCTACATCTTCTCGCAGCTATGTACATGATTTTGTTTATTTTGATCTACTGAGAAGGGAATAAGCAATTAGTTATTGATGTGTATGAATCGAAACACTTCTATCCTCATCATAAGGTACAAAGTAAATTTTTTTCATTCTTCTGTATCTCATTTGGAACATAGGAATTCGACTATTAACATTTTAGTAGCAGTAGCGTTGGGTTTCATGTAGTGTCGTTTTCGGCCTTATGTCCAGCCTCATTCATCATTTGTAGCCTACTATCGACCGGCAAACCAGGTGCTGGTTCGAAGAGAGTTGAACTGGAGTCGATAAGAAGCCCGACCCTTGATACCGCCCTATATGGTTGGCTAGCATTCTACCCTCGAATCAGTGAATCACCGTCTCACATCCTGCATTACTGAGGGCAAAGTTATTCAGTTTGTTTTTGTATATGCGAATACACGAAGACATGAGTTAATGCCTAGAATACTTTGTTTACTCTTTACGTCAAACATTACACTAGTTGCTGACAACTGTTCAGCCTTCAAGACACAACCGAATAGTACGACGGGTGCTGGGTACCGAACTTGCGCATCACATAGGCCATATTGCTTCTCATTATAACGTTGAATTCTATGTGCCAAAAATTCTTCTCAGTCACTTATTCTACCATAGTCTTACACCCCTTTAAAACTGTCGGCATCTATTTTCAGTAGGTAATTCACTAACATCACTCTAGTGTGTTCATTTCGACCGCCTTAACACTTGTCAGGTAGATACTCAGCCACCTCACTTCTCATCTCATCACAATGATCACTCTTCTTGTTCCATAGACTCACGCATGATTTTGAGTCACTGTATTATGTTAAGCCACGTTTTCACTCACTAAACCGAATTTTAGGAATATAGATAAGATTTTACACACGGACTTGGAAAATGACTTCGTCGCTGGAGAAAGCAGTTTCTCCGCTAAGTTGTCTTTTACTTTGTTTTTCACTCCTAGTGTCAAGTAGAAGATGATCAGAAATGGGATATTGCGAAATTGAGGTAATCATCAAAATAGTCAATCTGAAATTATTTTCAATTTTATCTTTTTACTTTTTTTAATCAATCAACTCATTCTTGTTGTCATGGTAACTGAGTATTCAGGATTGAAAATGTGATGTTGTAATGAAATCCAAATGGAGTACATGTCTTCATTTCAATTGTAAATTTCACTGACGATACACCATCTGGTCTGTGATTCACTGCAGTGAAAACAGGGATAACTTAGCATTGCCTTTGTCTGCTGTCTGTAGTGTGTGGGATTTGTACAGTTACAAAAAGGTAATGAATGTAATAAGAGGATACAAAGTCAAGTCTCAAATGATGACTGTTCGTACAGATCAAAATTGGTGATGTCGGTTAACAGAAATTCACCAATCAATCAGAAAACGAGTAAGCTGCTTTCAAATGCACGATCGTCAGGCCGGCAATCTAGTTAAGGCTATTCATTCCGAACTCTAAACATATCGTAAAGACATTGAAATAAGAACAAATTAGTTCAGCGAAGAGTCTCTTTTCGGCGAATTCATTCACTTAGCTGTACAGTCGCAAATATACATACAATTATTTTGTGTGTGTGTGTACATTAGGTTTGTCAAAATCAAAATAACAGTTAGTGTGGGTTGTTGATTATATCATCAAGATAATGAAGAAGTTAAAATGTGTGATTAATACTCACAGTTGTAACTAGGTGGGGTGAAGATTGGTAAGATGTGAGTAGGGTTAGGTAATATGGACATGTTTAGAAAGATTAGATGCTAGTGAAGGAGTTTGGAGACAATTATGAAAATAAACTAGATAATAGGTGAAAAGATTGAATGGGTTAGTTACTAAAAATTGTTATACGAAAATTGCAAAAAATTTGATAACAAAATGTTGATGACAGATAAACTTGGAATTAAACCCACGGTAGTAGGAGGGGGTGGAGAAGTTTCCTCTGTGTGCATAACTCAGGCTTTTCCATCCAAATCGCTAAGGCTTCAGCAATACAAAGTATACGGAAGCTTGTCGATTTTGGAAGGCTTCTTTTGACTTTATAGATGACTTTGAACGACTTCTTTGCAATTTTCGTATAACAATTTTTAGTAACTAACCCATTCAATCTTTTCACCTATTATCTAGTTTATTTTCATAATTGTCTCCAAACTCCTTCACTAGCATCTAATCTTTCTAAACATGTCCATATTACCTAACCCTACTCACATCTTACCAATCTTCACCCCACCTAGTTACAACTGTGAGTATTAATCACACATTTTAACTTCTTCATTATCTTGATGATATAATCAACAACCCACACTAACTGTTATTTTGATTTTGACAAACCTAATGTACACACACACACAAAATAATTGTATGTATATTTGCGACTGTACAGCTAAGTGAATGAATTCGCCGAAAAGAGACTCTTCGCTGAACTAATTTGTTCTTATTTCAATATCGTAAAGAATTGATTTTTTCAAGGACAGTCATAAAAATAACTTTAAAAATTGTGTACACATAATCCCAAGCTTACTATAGTGCTGGATTAAATCTCACTTATTCTGAAATAATTCTAACATTCCATATTGAGTAAATTCTGAATCTGTTCTGAAATGGATTGTTTAATGGCACAGACTGGGACCCAGTGCGAATTTTAACTGCCTCCATTTAGGCGACAGTTTAAATCTTATTGACCTGTTTGAAAAAGCTAGAAAAATTTATCTTTCTTTCAGGGTGGTGCCACGACTTGATTGGCTGAGTGACGACTGTTTCTATTCCAGTGAATTTTGGAGTAATAACTTGGTGAGTTACATGTTTTCCAGTTGACCAGCGTTATTGAGACGACATTTGTAAAACAGACCACGTAGAGTCACAAATTTTGTGAGAGTGTAGATGGAGTTTGAATATTTGGATAGTTCTAGTTTTCAGGAATTTGACTGGCCAAGAGTTTGTTGACGAGTTAAAATCAGTTGGAGAACCACTGGATAACCTCCGGGATGCGCATGACAGATTTTATTGTCACTGAATCTTTGGCAGTGCGCGCACATTGACTGTGGTTATAGCCGAGGACCTAGGATGAAACTACTGTCACATAATGCATGGATTTTCGAATGTTCTCTGACTAGCATTAGCCGGTGATCAAGCCTGAAACTCGAATGGATCAGAAATCAATAAGTCACTAGCAACTGTTCCCTTTCTTCGACTAACAATAAATATTATCAGAGCGAATGCTTACATTTTTTCCAGAGCCTAAATTTGGCTTCAGCAACATCATACAACGTAAACTGAGTCTCTCAGAAATGAATACTTAATTTCTACGCATGCTGGATGAGGAGCATTTGAAGAGATATCAGTGAAATTCTTCTTAGACCGCAGACACTATTCACCAAACTGCACGTAAAATATGGAGCCTCGCTTATATTTGCTTAATACGCCTGAATCCCGTTATATGAATTTTGACTTCAGCTTATGCGCGACGGAATGCCTTCAAAGTGAAGAGGCTGCTCAGTATCAACGTCGATCTCTCTAATTGTAGTAGACAAACGGTGAGAGATTGACAAAGGAAGTGTTCAGTGAACTAACAAAAAGACTCTGGAAGAAGTGCACTTCATCTATAACCTATGTTAAATGTCACACACGAACTCAAAGATAAACAAGCAGTAAATACAGAAGAGGCAGGACGTCATGTGAACAAAAAGGAGACCGCAGTGATGAAAATATCTTAACAACAATGATAAGCATCCGTCAACTTCAAGGAGGAGTGCCAAACCAAAGTCACCTTATCGTTTCAGCTACAGCCACAACGGAAGATAATGTAGAAACCAGGACAGGCAAAGGACTACAGACTTTCGCTACTGCGAAATCAGTGTCGAAGTCTACTGCACTCAGCGTTAACAACAAGATGAGCGAAATAATATATTCTCATTCGCTTTCACGCAATGATGGTAGCTTGCGAGGATCATCAATATGTTAAATCGTGGATTGCATATATATTTACATGTATACATATATATATGGAAGCATGTTCATAGTCAGTGAAATCGCAGGAAGATATGCCCCTTCGCACTATGCTAGAGATCAGGTGATCAGCCAGAATTAATAAATAGTAATGACCTCTGTCAGGCGACAAACTAAGCAAATATCCATTGCTTAACAAAAAGGGCAAAGGGAGATGAGATTGGCATACGAGCTGGGGAGATAGATGAGTAACATGATGTGCCAGGCAACCAAATGGAAGTTGATTGTAAAGCAACAGTCAAGATATGGTTGGGAGGTTGATGTTAAGGAGATAGCAAGAAAAGAAAGCGAAACCTTATTAATGGTCTACGAGTAAGTTTGAAAAGACTGCGAAGTACACAGTGAGGTTGATATATGTTTTTAAAAAACAGTATATTCTATTCGGATTTCAACAGAATGATAGCACTAATAGTTATATAATATATATGCAATTGTGAGTAATATACAATATTATTAAATTCTAATTTCTTCGAGAATTTTAATTCCTGGCATTATTTAGAGTACTATAAATGAATTGTCGAAATATTGGAGCAATCCCTTGGATGAATTCGCGTATTAGTAAGTCTGTCAAACAGCATCCAGCTAAAATATTTTGATAAAGCAAGAACAACAGCGGTTTGTGCAGAATAATATGGTACCATCATTTATTTCGTCGGCTTCTCATCAGCTGCTTACAGCCTAAATAAATTGTGAGGTTTACGTACAGAAAAGTTTTAACATACTTGCAAATTTTTACATGTTGTCAGTTGACAGAAAGTTCCAAAGTAAGTGAACAGTGCTCAGAAAATTGTGCTTATATAGTTTTTACACAGGCAGTTCAAGTTTAAACAAAATAGATGTATGCATGCAATGGTAAAGGAGTTACGTAATAAAGACGAGAGGTGAGTAAGATGATGAGTAACTAATAAATTTGGTAACGATGTACTGAGTTCAAATCACGTCATAGAAACAAGAGACAAGCAATATTACAGATTTAAAAAGAAAAAAAGGAGGGGTGAGGTTAAAGACAAAGATTACGTAATCAGATTAGAGAATAAAGACATCCAGTTACCATGGCAAGGAAAGACTGATAACTGCTTCTTTCTGAACACATAAATCTGGTTTGAAGCGTTTGATAGAAATTGCTTCGGCAAACTTGAGGAGAATGGAGCTCCTTTGTCGAAGCAATTTCTATCAAACGCTTCAAACCAGATTTATGTGTTCAGAAAGAAGCAGTTATCAGTCTTTCCTTGCCATGGTAACTGGATGTCTTTATTCTCTAATCTGATTACGTAATCTTTGTCTTTAACCTCACCCCTCCTTTTTTTCTTTTTAAATCTGAAATTTGTTTGTCTCTTGTTTCTATGACGTGATTTGAACTCAGTACATCGTTACCAAATTTATTAGTTACTCACCATCTTACTCACCCCTCGTCTTTATTACGTAACTCCTTTACCATTGCATGCATACATCTATTCTGTTTAAACTTGAACTGCCTGTGTAAAAACTATATAAGCACAATTTTCTGAGCACTGTTCACTTACTTTGGAACTTTCTGTCAACTGACAACATGTAAAAATTTGCAAGTATGTTAAAACTTTTCTGTACGTAAACCTCACAATTTATTTAGGCTGTAAGCAGCTGATGAGAAGCCGACGAAATAAATGATGGTACCATATTATTCTGCACAAACCGCTGTTGTTCTTGCTTTATTTAAATTCATCAAGGGGAATAAATGCATAAAATATTTTGTTTCCACTCTGAAAATAATTCACAGACGAAAGACGTATACATGAATTATAGAAATAATTTAACTGATGAAGCCATAACACAAGAGGTGACTATCATGACAAAAGAGTCGCATGAACAGTGCGTCATTGTCTCAACTAATGCATGACAGGTTTAGATGTCACTGTGGCCAGAATCGTTCATTGCGACATGCACGTTTCTCTGACCAACTAGTCTCGAAAAGGACGAAATATGCTCCCTGAATTATACTGTCAGCCAGAGTCGACTGAATTATCAATATTATTACTTCGAAACTGACGTCTTTTCTTCATGTCTTTCCCTTTTTTTTGTTTGTAGCAAAAATTTATATAGAGAATATGCAGCATGTACCGTTGTTGGCAGTAATGGACCGACTCCGTATCTTTACTTCAATCGTGGCATAGACCTCTTCAAAGTCGTGTCACCTGGATTGTAAGTTGAGTGAAGCCAACTTCAGTAAAAGTTTGATTTCAATTGCTGACATCCCATTGTGCATAAGAAGGGTTTTTCTGAACATAAATTATGTAATTGAGACATGTGTTTATAATCAAGTGTTGATGTGCAGGGATTTGATTGGTTACAGATCTGATGAAGACTTGATTCCAGATAGAGGAGCATTGCAAAAGGAGTACCGGAAAACTGCTTCGTCACAGTGCCTGAGTCTAGCTCCTCAGCAGTATGCATATATTGACTGGGTGTCGAACCTGACACCCCCGTCACAAATAAGGAGTACACTTCCTTGCCTGTTACAGTGAGCTTATGTCTGCACTATATATCTAGCTAAGTGACAGAAGTTGGAGTTCATGAAATGGCTATTGCATAGGGTAATAGTGCTTGAATGGCCTACGTCCTCGACTTGTAACTGGAAGGTCCTGGTTTCGAAACCTGTCGGTGGGTGTGCACTGATGAAGATTTAGCCTTATGCACTAGAACAAAACAGCTGTCCAGTACACCCTTGTGGCTTTCCTAGGCGTCTATAACTGATGTCAGCTGGTCGTCAAACCACTAAATATGTGTATGTACTTTCTCAGACAAATAATTGCAAGCAAGACTGAGTGGTGTCTGTTATTAGGTGAGGAAGGGCATGCCTTTATTTTCGGTTAAATTACATCCCGAAGTACTGAAATCGCAATCTTATAGATATGACATAGATATGTTTGGAGCAGTCGAATATTTATTTATCATTAATTCCTTCACGTTCCCAGAGGAACATAGGGCTCCAAGCCAGAGGCTTGAATTTTCTGTAGCACTGGTTATTCTTACGGGATGAGGATGCTAGGCTCATGCCCAACTTCTCCTGTCTACCAGCTCTAGTTCTGGCTTAGCGAAGCGCAGGAGTGCGCCGGCCGGGAATCGAACCTCAGACCATGTGCACGGTTGGTGAGCATCCTAACTACTCTGCTACCGACACAGTATTATAGATATGTCATAGGTATTTTTGGAGTAGTTGGATTGTACTCAATTCAAGACTTCATTTAACCGGACAGTCTCGAAACTAGGAAAACTGCACTTCTAAGCCCACAGCACTGTAAATGATGACAGCATATCATTCATTACTTGATTGCTCCCCATACCCAGAAGAAACCAAAAGCTGGTTGAGCAGACGGAACTGTTTTATCATGGAGAGAGGGAAGTGTCAATCAAATAAATACAGCTATTAATACAGTTGCTTTACGTGATCGATAAGCTGCGTGTTCAATGAGTGTGAGTTTTCCTTCGATCGGTTCAAAATTTACCATCAAAAATTCGACGATTTGACGTTCAGCCTAGGTGGAGGCTGAATATTTAGGAATGGAAGTGACCGTCATGTTGCTGGATTATTCAATAGACAGGATTATGAGTCAACTAGTCGTTGCATATATTCATTACATTACGTCTGAATAACCCAATAACATGTGGTCTTCCTGCAACCATGTTCAGCGAACAACCCACAGACAATGCGCAGACTAACACTATCAGGTGAATCGTTTGAAGAAAATGCCTACAAATATTGTAACTGAATTATAACAACTCCAGGAAACGAGTAGCTTATAAAACATGAATTCGAGCGATTCAAGTATGATTAGAATTAATATAGTTTTCGGTGTTGTAACATAAGAGAAATGTTATCTAATAATTAACCACTGAGTATCCGATAATTACAGTTTGATTGTATCAATAAACAGTAATCCTTGACTGGACTGACGAGATATTGTTCTATTTCCATTTTATTCAAACACAACGAATGACAGATCATCAATCAGAGAAGAGAAAAAATACTCAGTAAGATTATTTTAAATCTTCCCAGTGAATTTTAAGTATTGAAAGTGTGACTTCAAAAGTGCTGATTCAGAGCAGTTGTCTACTAGCGACAGCGAATGACATAACAACATGAAAATCGTATTTAGAGTCCACAAGATCCTTTGTCATTCAAATTTTAGGCCCTTTGACTTCACCTATTTTCAACCATTTTGGCAAATGTACCACCAGGCGAGTAGACAATTGCCTTTCTCTCCGAGCGATGTATTCACTCCACAGGCATGCTCAAACTGATAAATCTAGTTTGACGTTTCAGTGACTGAAGATCGGCCTTCTCCAGACTGTTTCTGCACCCACTGAGTGTTGCTGAGTAATGCGAGTTTCCCAACACACTAAGATCTCTTTACAGCTATATCAAGTCTCCTTGTGACTACATTTTGTGTATCATCTCTTTCAAATAACGGATTCATATATACAGATTTCCTCGAAACAGTTCAGTTGGACAGCTTTACCTCTCAGGATATGCAGTCTTAGACAGAATATCCTTCACAGTCTTAATTCATCTTCATTTGTGCTTTCGGAACAGATTTTGCATTGCTGCAGTGGACAGTGTTCTGACTGAGTTCTTTTCATATTTCATCAGAACAAACTTTTAAAATGGATGTACTGCTCCCTCCATGAAGACATATGTCTTTCCATTTTGCCATCAGTTCTCTTCCTTAGTGGAGAAACATCTATTGAGAAGTTATTGTTTGAATGGTGTGATTCGATTCTCATTGATAAGATCTCAACTACAGATTTGGTTTCACTGACAATAAAAGTATCGTCAAAATGACTTAGACATAATTCCGTTTCATGTTGTATGTACTGTCGAAAAGTTCCACCTTGTTGATCTGACACGAATGTATCTAGAAGAAGTGGATCCAAATGGGTTCCGATTGCAACGCCATCAGCTTCACGGAATAGACGCTCATCGAATGAAAATTGGGTATATTTAGTGCATATAAAGAAACAACTCCCTCAGTTTTGGTGTTCAGCTTCTATACTTATAAAATCAATATTCTCATTTGCTCGAATATTTGTGAGTAAGCATATAACATGAGAAGAGATCAGACGTTTTCCAGTTACACAGAGATGATCAATTCTGTTGACCAACTGGAATGAATCAGAAACAACATACATGCTGAAGCTCTTCCTCAAGGGAAACAATAATTCACATAACCACTGTGCTAATCTCTGGTATGGTGAATTCGTCATTAGAAGTATGGGTGTTAGGAGTATTGTTGGTCTGTGTGTTTTAGTACGCCCTTATCACTTTGGGATCTGTGACGAAATCAGTTTGATATTCCTGTGTATATTTTCATCAATATGTATTTGTTTTTGAAGAGTTGTCGTAAATGATCCATTATGTTTCTTTCAGATGACAAAGTTTGCTCATCTCATCCTAATTGTAATCTCTCATGCTCCCTTGCCCTTATCTATTTAACCGTGACCTGGGGAGTGTTCAAACCTGTCATTTTGCATGAGCGATTCAATGTAGTTTATTTGCTTATGAGCCTTGTATCTCTCAATGTAATTAATTCCAATGGCATTCATATGCGTCTGTATGTAGAGTATTCAGCTGAAAAGTTTCACCGTAATTTGATGAATACATTGAATCTGGCTTTGTCACCAATACTTGTTTCTTTTTGAGCGCTGACGTTATTTGGTTGGTGGTAGTCAGCAGTAGAGCACAGAAGATGTGCGTCTTCCCATTCGAGACTTGTGAGCCGAATACATTAGCATTCGAATCGGTCAGTCAATTAGTAATTGATTATCTTCCCAAAAGGATAGATTGCAACCTCTTTACACTGCTAAATATTGGTATCATTTAATTGATTGGAGCCAGGTGAAGACTCTAGTAGAGAACCGAACGCAATGGGGACGCACGGCTAAAGCCCTACGTTCCTGTAGGAATTAAAGGAAACAGTAAATAACAATTGATTGATTCAGATAAATGGATAACACGAGGGATGAGTGAACTTCACTTCAACAGTCTCATGTATAGTTGTTATATACTAGACTTTTTCATTATACTGGTGGTTGAAGCCATAACGGAGTATCATGCATAGCGTGTAGATACTTTTACAAGGTATTTCAATTTATTATTTGTTTCTTGGCAAAGTACTGATGATTTTCTTTCAATTCATTTTACCATTTAACTTAATTAGACCAGAGCTTTTGACCACTGGTTGTTGAACAAATATTCTGCTCAACCCAGAATCATCTGTGCTGCTACTGAGGTAAGTGACAAGTGATTTTGCTTCGCATATATGTTTCTCTTATAATAAGGTCAGTTGTTATTGCGAAAGCAACAAAACGCTGATATCTGTTTTGTAAGGGCAAGTCAACCTTACATTGATAATGTCATACACTGGAATTTCTCATGGACAGTCCAATTCTAATGGAGGCAGTGAGTACGTATTGAAATAATGAATGGATGTTCAGAGTGGATGCACTGAAGGTCGTGTAGCACAACTTGACGACATTTTCCTAATCAAGCCTGGTGTATCCCCTGAAACATAAACAGTGATTTTCGATATTATGAAACCACAGTTGGTTCTAGAATCAAGATATAGAAAAATTTCTAAGGTTTCTGTTATGATAGGATCACTATTAGTTTTGTCTTTGTTCGCTGTTCGCCTGCAGAGTGAAACCTCTCTGCTGGATTCTGTTGACTGCTCCACTTTTAGGCGGCCTCGAAACTGCCCAAAACAGGAAGGCCTTTCTTTCCTTCTCAAAAGGCGTATGTATGTACATATATATGTTGCAGTCATGCATGTGAACTTCACTTTGGAGTCAGTGAAGAGGAAAGTTGTAGACGAAAGTGTTCAGCTTGTCGGATTCTATTATTGCCTTCTACAGTAGAACCAAAGAAAGTTATATTACTACTGTTATTTTGCCATAGTGTTTCAATATATTGGAAAACACAACAAGCTGTGAATGGAGGTGTTGATGTTGGCTGTTGGCTGTCAGCATAATTTTACGTTACAGCTGTTACTCAAATGGACAGTTCGACTGTTTATATGAGATCGCTGTATTCAGAGACTTCAGTTCTCTTATTTTATTCTTCTCCTCTTTTTCATCTAGTATGGTCGAACCTTCCTCCACGAAATAGTGTTCTGTTTCAATGAGCATTCAAAACTTATTAATTGTCCCGTGGAATATGCAAATGATCTCCAAACGTATATAAGTACGTTTAGTTTACATGATGAAGACATCTACGGAAGACAGATTGATCACCAGAGACATTGTGGTAGAGTAGTCACTGTACCAGCATATAAAATGCCTGCAACACCTACAGAGGCACCTGAAATTGCTCATACAGAAGTTACTTCGTCCTCTTCATCCATAGACATATTTGAATATATCTGGAATTGGTTTTGGCGTCTGTAAAACAATTGATAGTGTGAAAGGATTGTGAACAAAATATGCACAAACAACTTTACTTTGAGTATAACAAGTGATTTATGCTTTGATCAGCACAAAACGTGTCGTGTGAATTTTTGCTTCAATAAATCAACATTTTTTGCAGGTCATTAACATTTGCCTATTCAGTAATAATATTTCACTTGTTCTTCTTCTGAATCATAATTCATAAAGTTTGCTGTTACAGTAGACAAAATATTATTATCTTTGATAATTTCAATGAACTTCTACATGTGAATTTTGAAATACATCTACTTCGAAGTGCATCAAATGTTCTCGCTGCCAAGTGAATGATTTTGAACTTTGAAAGGCAACTGTAATATAATCCTGACTGCCTTACAGTTCACCTTTTCTATGAAATCCAGTTTCTCGAAGACGGACAAACACAAATCATGTTCAGAAAGATTTTTATGGATTGTATAAACTGAATTTTTAAGGATAATTTATTGAGTTATTTCGTTGGTAGTATGGAAGAAAAAATCTCTTTTTCTCTCTCATCTGTGTACAGTGATGCAGTTGATGTGAGTAAAAGGAATACATCAAAGGCAATTTACTGGAACGATAATACAACAGCGACTTTGTGTGGAAGTCTGATTAGATTTATGAACTGTTGTTCTAGTAAAATCAATGGAACGTGCAGCATTATTGGAGAGCAGTGGTTGACCACATCATGCTGCAGTTCATTACATGTGAATTCAACATTAAGACACCATTATCAGTCAGTCAAACAAGGAGAACTCTAGGAAATTAATTAGTTAGGCTGCTTGAACGACTTTTAGACCACGTTCAGTTGGTTTCGACTAGAATTTATTCTTGCGATTGATGTGTGGCTATCTATTCTGCCATACCTCAGGTCTCGCCATTCTACGTGCAGACTTTGTAGCTTGAAGCAATCAATCTGGCTGCCAGGCTGCTGTCAACACCGACCGTGCAGATCATGGTCGTCACGACTGTAACTTGTAACATAATTGATCGCGCCTGTGAAAGTGGCATGCATTTCATGTAAACAGGTAGGTTTACATGAAATAGGGATTATTATTTAGCCCTAATCTTTCATGAAACATAACGTTTTCGGTTAGAATTATCCATTATAATTAGTGTCTAATTAAGTTCTTCCTTTATCGCATTTTTGCATTTATAGTATTTGTAAATAGTATCATTATACTCCTATTCCATAATTTCGCCCGTAGAAACTGTTAATAGCATACACAACTAGACAGTTAAATCTTCGACAGTCTTAAAACGGAACTTACAGACACTTTTCTCGCTGAACTGTCTTTCTCCTTCTTTATGCCCTTTGGCTTTCAGCCGTCCTCTAAATGATATCAGTCCATGATAAAATGTAAATTGCTGTTCACTTTTTCTTCTCCAGCCGTATATACGACAACACACCACACACCATGTATTCAGCCGATAGACACTATCGCGGTATGTCCGAATTCGGTGACACCTTTGCACCTGTTTCCGCTGATATTCATTTTTCTGGTTCTGCTATGTTATCACCAATAATAATGAGCCAAAACTCTGAAAAGCGTGTTCTTAAGAACACCAGTGATTTCGAAAATAGCCCTAAGTCGTCTAGTGACGCGTTACTACCCCTACGCGCGCGCTCCTTGAATACGACGTGACTTTTCCTCTCTAACCGGAAAATACCTATTTTGTGAATTATCCGCTTGGGAAACCTGATCTTCCTAGCCGGTGAATTAAATTCAACCATTACTTACATATCGAGTCTCTGTGTGGTAAGTCCAGCTGTCTCGAACTACTGCCAAGGCTTCAGGTGCCACTTCTGTAGCAGCATCTTCCCCACTCGTTCAGATAAACAAGACTTGTTGGTCTACCACGTGATTGCTGTGAAGCCGATCATCCAGAAAGTACTAGGTAAAGTCGAAAATCTTTTCTTTTCCTTGTCTTGTACTTTTTCAGTCTTAATCTTTTTCTTGTGGGTAGATACTGTTGCACTTTTATTCTTATACAGCATAAGTTTTAGCGATAGTTAATATGGCTGTAGAAAGTAACCTTAGAAATGGCACCAAAACACCTTACTCTGTAGTCACAAGGGCTTCAGCCAGAGAAGGCAAAAACGCAGGGACACCAACCCCAAATCGCATACCCATCCTAAAGACCCGTGTAGGACTCGTCTGTCCGGATACTATGCCTGCAGTGCCACAGTCTAGTACTGAAACGGCTCAGGCAATACTAGTAGGACAGGATACTACTACACCTGCACCAACTGAAAGCCAATGTGTGAAGTACAACAAACCTAAAAGGAAACGCTCAAGACGTCATAAGACCTCGAAGGCGTCACCAAATAAGGGAGACGAGTGCCAGGCGTGCAATATCATTGTTTCTAAAGCTGACTCAGCTTTCGAATGCAATTTTTGCAAACGGTGGGTGCACTGCCGTTGCGACAAAGAGGTACCGAAATCATACTACGAGTTTATGAGAAATAACCCATGCCCGTGGTTTTCGTACATCTGTCCACTCTGTCGCCCTGGTGTAGTCACACAGAGCGTGTCTGCGGTTAGCAGAAACAACACGCCGCCCTTGTGTCCCAACACGGTCTTATGTAGCTCCCCACCTGCTAACGTCACATTGCCAAAACTTGGCACAGACAGTAAGAAGGACACTCCTGTCCTACTGACCGAAAATGCCAATTTTCACAAGGTGAAGATTCATAAGGTTGGACCTAAAAAATCAAGGAAAGATAGAGTTAGAGAAGCACCACTTGCATCCACAAGCAAGCTTGGCAACACAATAAAGGCTGGTCAGAACCTGATGAAGCCTAAACTTGCTGATGCTGCAAAGGAATATGAGAAGCCAAAGGCCAAACCCAAGTCTGAGGTTAATCGGTCTAATTCGCTCATCCTCTTTAACGTACCTGTGAGCAAGGACAGCTTGCTTGAACAGCGGGCCCTGTTTGATCAGGAACAGTGGTCCAACCTATGCAATAAACTAGGTCTGAATATTAGTTCAGTGAAATTGTGCAGGCTGTACAGGGGTGTCCACACACCTCAAGGTAAGCCACCCCCATTACGGGTTACACTGGACTCTGCCGAAGAGGCCGAAAAGGTACTATTGATGGCTCAGGTACTAGCCATCGACAGAAACTCTAACATAAGGGTGAGACAAGACAGACCATGGGCTGTCAGACAAATGGCAAGGGAGTCACCGGAACTTTTGCCTTCCACCTCTATGGTAGTGCACGGTGTCCCGGAGCTGGAAACGGGCACTGCCTGTGAAAAACACATGCATGACGTACAGCAGTGGAGATGGCTGTCGTCTCAGATGGCCCTTGGCGCTTCTGGAGCCATCTCCGTTTACCGACTACCTCGCCCCGCTCATCTCACACTGATTAGCTCCCCAAGGCTGCTTAGTGTCACATTCAACTCCCCAGAGCAGTTGGCCATAACACTTCAACGGTGGTATGAGATCAAGGGGAAATTGGGAGGAAACATCCGATGTTGCGAAAGCAGACCTCGAACCATAAGGAGGCAGCAAACTGAGGCTTTAATACGTCCCCAAGCTTCAGTGACACTCGAGCGATGCAGTTCTGAGAATAACAGTCTGTGCCACCCAAGTGTCCTGCCTAAATCCAAGGGAAAAAACCACAATGGGCCGGTTCCATCGGAACTGGCCAATTAGTCCCAACACTAAGTTCCCTACCAGCAGATAGCTTCACGTCAACTACCCCACAACACGCTGAGGTTGTAAGACTCACTGTCAGCTGCCTGTATAGCAATGTGAGGGGGCTGAGAGTAAAAATAGGTGAACTCCGAAATCTCCAAGCACACCTACAACTGAAAATAATCATTCTCACCGAAACATGGCTAACCCCCCACTATCGCCGATAATGAAATCAGTATAGGTGATATGGTTTTGGTCAGGAGAGACAGGGACAATAAGGAAGGAGGGGGAGTTGCCATATACTTTGATAGGCAACTTAAATGTGTTCGCGCAACGGACCCACCACTTATTGAACTCCCAGACTCCATATGGTGTCATTTCACCGTAGGCCACACCAAGCATTTACTTGGTGGCATCTACCGATCTCCCACCTGTGGGGCAGAGCACAATCAGCTACTGCTCAGCACTATCACAGGGATACGAGACTTGGGCTATGACCAAATCACCATTGCTGGAGATTTCAATGCCCCATCACTGAACCTTGGCTTGGGGGATGCTAAGGGAAAATTCGGCCGAAATCTACTGCAAGCTATTCGGGACACGGGACTGACTGAGAATGTTGGAGACGACACTAGGTGGGGCCCTAGTGGAAAGTCATCAAAACTAGACTACATTCTAACTAGTGACCAACTACTCGTCGAAAAGGTCCAGGTCATGACTCCTCTAGGAAGTAGTGACCATGCAGTCATAGGTTTCGACCTCGTTCTCCGTGAGCACTTGCAGTGGGACGCTACGCAACCATGTCTGTGTTACAGCAAGGCTGACTACGCTGAAATGCGGAGGCTCTTGTTCGATGCAGACTGGCCCTTGGCATGGGATGAGCTGTCTGTGGATGAACACTGGGAAGCGGTAAAAAAGATTATTCATACAGCGATCTCGGATACCGTCCCTTTAGTCACAGCACAGCCAAAAAGAAAATCATCATGGTTAAAGAGAGGCACGCAGCGTATTCTGCAAGCGAAGAGGAAGGCTTGGTTTACGTGGCGCGTATCTAGAAGCCAGATCGACCATGATGCATACCTGGAACTCAGGAACCGGTGCAATGCAAGAGTCAGGAGGGACAGAAGATCATTCCAGGCTAACCTTGCTAAAAAACTCCTGGCAAACCCGAAGAATTTGTACCGATTCATGTCGGAAAGGAAACCAACCAACCAAGGGGCTTGCGCCTT
>OX235271.1:201567983-201635372 GCA_944472155.2 Trichobilharzia szidati
AGCCTTCAACTTCAAGACGTTCCTCGATTCAACTAATAGAAGCAGAATGGCCAGACAACATTAACAGTTAAAGAATTCTTCATCAAAACCAAATAGTATGTATGAAAACGTTAAAGTGAATTATTGCGGCCACCATGCAATATCGATGAAATCGATATGAAATCACCGTGTGAAAACTGACAATGGTGATAACTCACATTACATCAAATCTCGGATTCAAAGTGATTTTCTCTCACTAATTCAGAATGCCAAAAATATTTAATCCATGCCTGATATCCGCTGAAAAGTGATCACATTGCAAATCACAAAATGTGCAATCCATATTGAATATTGTAATCAAATACATAGATCGAGAGGAAATGAAATATACGCACAAATCAACTGAAGAAAAAATGTTGCCTTTAACTTGATTTCAAAATCCAATCCACAAACGAATTTCCACGTGTTATTTGGCTGCCTCGGTTTTAATATAGACGACAAAATAACTTCAAATGTTTGAGCGCACAATCACTTGTGAACTGGAAATATAATGCCCGAAGATATAATCTTCAAATGAAAGGCCTGATTTACAAGGAGGCAAAAACAAAATGGAATAAAAAATAAATGAATTTCACAAAGATTCCCCAGCACATACCGTTCAAGGCAGTCACCTGCGAATGAAAGAAGGATAGTGTTCCTTAGATTAACCCATATATTGGAGCTGGCTATTAGATTCAAACTGTAGTTTCAAATACTCAATTCCCAGTTCAAGTGTCCACAATGCAATTATAAGATCAAGTGCAATCTCTCTCACTGTCTGTTAGATTATACTTAAAATTCAATCCTCATTGAAGCCATACGTTCTCACACACTAGGTGTTTCACACAGAGTGAAGTAACTGATCATTGATGGTTGGATTCCAAAACTTCAAGAGTTGTCATCAACTCACACGTGAAAAATTCATCCTGACTTTCTAGTTAGTTACATGCTGTGATTAGCACCAGGAATCCGTGTGTCTGTGGGAGAGATATTTGACTCATGCAGCTACTGCATCAAGATAATCTCATTAGACTTCGCAACTCACCTCACACTCAACAACTCTTCAAAAAGTGCCCTTTCAAAATCCAAATGCCTCATCAGATTTCTTTTTGCTATGGTTTTGCTTAACATCACATCAGTTTGAACTTTGATTCACAGGCACAAACGCTTTTGCACACATAAATCAACTCTGATTGGTTTTAGACTTTTCTCACTTCCAAATCGAATCACACACTCATTCTCGAATTTTCACGGATCACATAAATATAACATTGACATGGATATTAACAAAGTGTCAGTTCATCTTAATTGACCAACACTGTTAATGATATGCTTGTGAACCGTCGCTTCAAATGTATGTGACAGAAACTCCATGGCTTTCCTGGATGTGTGAGTGGTGATGAAATTAACAAGTTATCCTCTCTTAACAGACTGCTTATTTACTTTGCCACTCCACCATTACCCAGTCAGATCATTATCCATCTGTGAAGATGATGAAATCAAGAGCAGCCTGAGTAGTTATGCAGCTGTCATAATACTTGTATACTCACAATTATGTAACACGGATAAAGGTGATCGATCCTCAGTGCAGTCGTCAAGAGTATTTCTATCTGCAGGATGGGAATTTTCATCTTGTGTTTCATGTATTTGTGCTGATTCGGATATCAAGGAACGCTTCTACAACTGGAGATGCTTCTGATACCACAATTGCAGTTTCCGTTACCTTACAATTTTATTTTCTTGATATTTCTTTTAGATGAAAGGCACTTCGCTATTTATATTTTCAAGTCAATTTGGAAATCGTGGCAGCATATTTTGCAAGCCCTTTTGTCTGAACCTCATTGTATTTCACGAATAGCTGTTTTTCCAGGTGAGTGAAACAAACGTTAGCATGATATATCCTGTGAATGAAACACTCCGTCAAAAGAACATACGAATAATGTGTGAGGATGGAATACGCCTAAGTCATTACAGTTGATGCGTAAGAAAGGTGGATTTTATCAGTCAGTGTTACTGAGCACATAAATACCAAGAGATGAGGAACAGGAACAGATTGATAAGAACTGCATTTCAATGGACTACACAGTTCATTTTTTTCTTGAAGAGAGGAAGTAGGAAGATGACACATACTGATATCAACTGAAAGTTAAATGTAAACTACTAAGTGGAGGGCGAAGAGAGTGGAGTCTAAAAAGGTAACAAATTATAAGACATAAACTACCGGCATATTCAGGAATCTTCAAAATATGAATATGAGAGTGAAACTCACATGAAATAATTATCAAGAAGATAAAATTGTAAGGTGACGCAAACTGCAATTGTATTATCAGAAGCATCTCCAGTTGTAGAAGCGTTCCTAGACATCTGAATCAGCACAAATACATGAAGCACAAGACGAAGATTCCCATCCTGAAGATAGAAATGCTCTTGACGACTGCAATGAGGATCAATCACCTTTATCTGTGTTACATAATTATGAGTATACAAGTATTATGACAGCTACATTACTACTCAGGCTGCTCTTGATTTCATCATCTCGACAGATGGATAATGATATGACTGAGTAATGGTGTAGACGCAAAGTAAATTAGGCAGTCTTTTGAAAGAGAATAACTTGTTAATTTCATCGTCACTCACACATCCAGGAAAGCCATGGAATTTCGTTCAAATCCATTTGAAGCGACAGTTCACAAGCATATCATCAACAGTATTGGTCAAATAAGGTGAACTGACACTTTGTTGATAACCATGCCAATTCTATATGTATGTGATCCGTGAAAATTCGTGAATGAGTGTGCGATTCGATTTGGAAGTGAGAAAAGTCGAAAACCAATCAGAGTTGATTTATGTGTGCAAAAGCGTTTGTGCCTGTGAATCAAAGTTCAAACTGTGATGCTAAAAAAGACAATAACAAAAAGAAATCTGATGAAGCGTTTGAATTTTGAAAGTGCACCATTTTGAGAGTTGTTGAGTGTGAGGTGAGGTGAGTTGTGAAGTCTGATGAGATTATCTTGATGCAGTAGCTTCATGAGTCAAATATCTGTCTCACAGACATGCAGTTCCGTGGTGCTAATATCAGCATGTAACTAACTACAAAGTCAGGATGAATTTGTCACGTATGAGTTGTTGACAACTGTTGAACTGTTGGAATCCAACCATCAGTGCTCAGTAACTTCACTCCACGTGAAACTTCTCATTTGTGAGAACGTACGACTTCAATGAGGATTGAATTTGAAGTATAATTGAACAGACAATGAGAGAGATTGCACTTGGTTCTAAAATTGCAAAGTGTTCACTTGAACTGTGAATAAAGTAGTTGAATCTACAGTGTTGAATTTAATAGCGTTGATATCTGTATTGTATAGATGAAACTAAGTATCAGTGTTCTTCCTGCATTCTCAGATGACTACTTTGAAATGTATATGCTGTCGATTATTTGTGTAATTCGTTTAGCTTATTTAATTTTGTGTTTGCCTCCTTGGAATTCAGGCCTTTCATTTGAAGCTTATATCTACGGGCAATATGTTTCCAGTTGACAAGTATTAGTGTGATCATACATTTGTAGTTATTTTGTCGTCGATATTAAAATTGAGGCAGCCGAATATCAGGTGAAACTGTTTGTGTAGATAGGAGTTTGAAATGAAGTCATAGGGAACAACTTTTCTTGAATCTAGATATGCATATATTTCATTTCCTTTCCATCTTCATTTTTGATTACAGTATTCAATATGGAATGCACAATTTGTGATTTGCAGTTTGTTTGGTGCTCACTTGTGAGCTTGTTTACACGGATGGGAATTGTGGATGAAATATCGTTGGCATACTGAGTTAGTAAAAGAAAATCAGTTTGAATGTGAGATTTGAAATCATGTGGGTTAACACTATCGTTAGTTTTCACGAGATGATTTCATGGCGATTTTTTTCAATATTGCATGGTGGCCGCAGTGATACTTTGTCAGGTTTACGTACCTACCGACTTTTTGCGATGATATATACTCCAACCGTTTGTGTTTATGTTTTTTCAATTTGAGTGCAAACAAGCAGTCAAGATAAATCCATGGACTGTGTAGCTTTGTATTTGCAGGCTTTCGTAATTTTTTCTGTCCTATGCAGACTGAATGAGTAGTATTCTTTGTCTGCTCTTCTTATCCCGGGAGTTTTATTCAGCTCTCATGCATTTGAAAGATTGTGTGTATCACTGAATTCTGTTCACTGAAGTGTCAATTAGGATTTTACTTTACTACATTAGCGTTAAAATTCTTAGTGAGTTACTCGTTTCTTAGTTATTCTACACCTTCCTCGTAATTGAGATATTAATTCTCACATTTATAATTTTCATACTATGAGCTGATTGATTATTCACACGGTTTTATTATTTTCCTTGTTTATGTAATGGACAAATTGTCCGGGTAATCCATGCAGCATGATCTACTCATAATGCTTATGCGTACGTAGACATTTTTACTAATTTTGTACTTAGAATACGTTTTCCCCAGGATATTGCAAATCAAATGCTCATTTTTGGCTTTTATTTTCTGTCTTTGTTGTTGTTTGGTCTTTAGTTGTAATACTTCTCTTTGTGGTTGTATGTACACTGCGAATGTGTTGTTAAACTATATGAATTTACTTGAGTTTGTGTTGACGGTGATTCTGATCTGGAAGAGCCTTGTTGCGTGATACGTGTGGACAGATCGCTTGTTTCAATATGCCTGAGAATTTTGTCTTTGATTCTTTTGATTTGGCTTATTTCGTCTAATTGTGTCTTGCGGTACTTGTTTTGTAATTAAGTCGCACATTTTTTCGTGCTGCCTGATAGCACTGCCAAGACACGCTGAGTTATGTTATCTGATTTTTATCGCAGGGGACGTCTTTATAGTTTGTGTTAAATTACTAATTCTTCCCGAAACCATTTTTAAAAGGCGTGGCATAGCACTTCTTTCATGTTAAACTATAGCTATGAAGAATTCATCGCCTGAACATTCTCGAACAATGAGAATAATCAGACAAATTAAGATATATGAGACTACTTGAGTGTTAGGAAAACAGACAGTGGTTTCATCAAATTCGCTGTTTGTGAATAAAATTCTTGGTTGGCGATTTGCTCTGTTTGAGGTGATGCGTCACCACACTTTATTTTGTAATTACACATGATTATTCAGTAACTGTAAGGCTTCTGCATACGAGTTGCTTGAAACCCCACTGACTACACTACCATTTTCTTTGTTAAACTCGTCTGGATCCTGAGTGGGACAGCGGTGTTGAGCATGCTGACTGATGCAGTCTAATCGCTAGACCGTAGCTCTTTTCATTTTGGCGAAATTAAACATTAAGTAATTCATATGAAGTATATATATGCTTATATGACGAGGAATATTTACTAACCAAAGTAGTAACAATAATGATCTACTTTATTCTAAATCTGTACTTATAATACAGAAAGGGATTCTCCTCATTTGTCACAGTATTACAATTGATGTGCTCGAAATATAAATAAAGTCAACATAATATTAGTGAGAGTAATTTCTCTGCATTTACGGTTTAAAGTCAAAATATTTGATGTAGAAAATGAGAATAAAAATGTAAAAATAATAATAACAGTGAATTTGTTTCAATCACTAATGTCGATTCAATTTGGAAATTTTATCATGTTCTAGATTATTGAATCTAATATTCTACTGATATAGCATGGTGAGGGGAGACACAAAAATAACAATTAATTACAGAGCTTTAATGATGTTTACACTTATGAGAAAATAAACAAAATATTGAGAGGATTGTAAATGTGTGAAGAACAATAACAATAAATCTTGGTGTTATAAGTATAGAGAAAATGGTTGACTTACTAGTGCACAGAATGTTAGTTAGTTCTTCATTAACACAATTTTCATCACATGAAATACATGTCATATATGGCGTTGTGGAATTTTTATACTTAGACGTGCACGCGCATAATGTCTTTGGATATGACTTCTTGTTTTACCTTAGGAGACACAGGGTTTGATGTGCTGGTCAAGTGGATGGTCACATTCTGAAATCCTACCTCCAGCAAACTTGTTGAGTGAAGTCAAGTGCCTATCAATGACAATGTCAACGATATTGTCCAATACTATCACTTCAGAGTTCTACGAAGTATGACATAGTCTTTTCCAAGAAATCCAGGAAGGAATAAGGGTGAACATCAAAGAAGAATACGTAAGATGCAAGAGTTGACACATTTCAAGAGTAGGGGTTGCGTTATGCCTGAGTGCCTTAAATTCCTAATGTAAAAAGTCACAAGAAATAGTCTTTTAGAAATCGCCGAGACATGTGAAGACCAGAATAGGTCAGAAGAAACAATTAATCCAAGTTACCCAACCTCAGAATTGAAAGAAATCACTGGGATGTGGGATGCCCGAGATAGATCAGAAGATAGAATTGGTCAAAGGTTCTATATCACTATCATCAATTTTGCAACGGTCAAATGAATTAACAGCTTCATTTAACTTCCTTTTACATCGCAAACTGAAATTAACAGTCTGACATTTTCAAGGATTTATTTTAAGACCATTAGACGAAGACCATTTGCTGACTCTTGATAGAAAGCTGTTCATCTTAGTACAGTCTAGCTGGGAGTTAACAGACATTGAAATAGTTAGATCGTCCGGGTACTTAACAAGGATCATCTCATCAGAGTGAGGCAAGTCATGCAAGATGAAGGAAAACAGAGAAGGAGAAAGTACAGTGCCTTTAGAGACACTAGAGTCAGTAAGCAATGGAATGGATGTCTTACTCTGATAAACAGTGTACTGCTTTCTTTTGGAGAAATAAGAATGCAGCTATTTGACAACCCAATAATCAGTTTAGCTTCCTATATATATGTCTTTTAGAGGATAACATAGGAAATCTGAACTTTTTTAAGAATAACGCTGGTCAAACCACCTGGTTCTATCCTACAAGAAGGGTTCTGCGACTGGAAACATTCTAGAACATCATTTGTATTGAAACCAGGGAAGCAGCTTTCATTAACACTTGTGACACTAGAAAATTTACTATTTGTGGGAGAATGTATGAAAGACTTGTTTAGTGTTGACACATCAAATGAATAAGGAATACTGTTTATCTGCCTACCATCAGTAATTACTTTGAAAAGTTTCCATATATTTGAGGCGTTTTAACAGGACATAAGCTTTTGGTTATAAATTGAATTCAACCTGTGCATGTCAGACTTGGTAAGGATGACAGCACTTTTCAAACCAATTTTATTCTTCATTTCATTTAAATTTTCCTTTCCCTGCGAAGCGTTTCTCTGGGACAACAGGTTTCAAGAAAAATTAGAGATAACATTTATAGTTTGAGTTAGTTTCATCAAGGAAGTCTTCATTGAAGAAGTCCGAACTCATGTCTTTCAGTATGCTCCTAAGATTCTGAACATTCTCCTTAGAGGAACATCTATATCTAATTTTCTTGTACAGGTGTGAAAAGGTTATTTTGTGTGACTTTCCATAAATATTAGGTAAAATTCATACAATACAGTGATCGGAGTTAAACAGCGGGCCTCTCTTACGAGCTTCGTATATTCTGGAGTTATTTATAGAAACAACATGAAGAGAAGTGTCCAGTCGTGTGAGAAAGCTAACGACATTTTTTATGACGTAGCACTGTAAGAAAGCTGCAGCAACAAGAATTAAAATCGCCTGTCGCTTTGAACAATAGGTTACCAAAAGAGGCGGCAGTGAAAATAGTGAAATCATCAGCAAACATAGATAGTCCTTTAGTACTGCAACAAGGTGTGACATAAATGTTCGTGATAACAAGAGGTTGTACTTAGACATTTGTTTAAGCTGATATTTAACAGTTATACAGTAAAGCAGACGTTTTCAGCAACAGATATCTGAGAATTGATGACAGCAGCAACACCACCGCCTCGCTTCTCCTTTAACTTCTTGGTCTTTTCTGTACATAATGTAACCCTTTAGGGAGATTATATTGTCATCATGTGAATCATGGAGCCAAGTTTCTTGGAGGGTTACTGCACCAGTATTACGATAAATGTTTGAACACAGTAGAGCATGCAAGTAATTTATCTTGTTCGATAATGACCTGCAATTCGTGCTCATAATCACGGGACAGTCGTCTGATGCATTGGAGTACACTTTAAGGCTCGTTGCCACCCACCACGACGATTTTCTTGAGTTTATTAGAAACTCGTAAATCAGTAGGTTCAAAATATTTAAAATAATCTCGAGAGTAAATAACACCATCTGGACACAGTTGAATAATTGAAACAAAACAAATCTGAGTAATCAGATCCAATATAAATGATGGAAAACTTTGGTAGATCAAGGTTTAAGCAGGTCGCATATGGCGATTTAGTAAAATCACTATTGTAATAGGAGTGGAGAGATAGGAGTGGATTTTCACTCCAGGACAATTCACCGGTTAAAACTGATGACATGTCCTGCAATGCAATTTCTTAACAAAATGGGCATCAAGGGTGAATGAATTCTTTGATTGATGTTTGCGTAAGTCGTGGATATAAAAATCACTGAACTGAAGTAACATAGAAAAATAATAGGCAGCTCAAAAAGAGTGAATGCATCTGCGCCAGTGACAGTGATATCAAGACAAATCACAATCTGTCTCTAGACATTGGTTCTTAGAATTCTGACGACTCCAACCAGACAGTCTTCACCTTCCTACTTGTCTCACACTTGCTGTCTAATGTTTCATGGACTGATTCCACGTTTTCTCTTGACAAGTACTAGCTCTTTTACAGCCTAATTATATTTCAGCTAAAACTGCCTATTGGTGAAAGGAATGGCTAGACATGTGTATTACATGTCCTGGCCATCTCAATCTATCCAGGTTCACTACTTAATCGATCGACCTTCCCTCCTCACCTAACATTCGACGCCTAAATCTAATATTACTCACTCTATTATACCAATAAACACAGGAGGCAGAACACAGACACCTATAATCAAAGACAATAGGTCCATTTTATGTCTTCTACTAACAATATCCACGTCTGTCAGCCGCAAAGAAGGACGGAGTGAATTAGTGTCCATTACACACGTTCTTTGATTTATAGCATATCATGTCTGTGGAGAGATGGCATAAGTTGACAAATTCCACACCAGGTTTTTGTATCCATGCTGAGGTTTGGTTATTAATCAGGTAGTTGAAGCTCATGTGACTTCTTAAGCGATATTGATTTGTGAGTCAGTTACAAATATTTAATGCTACAATTCGTATCCGATCTTGTTCGTGAATGGTGAAGTGACAATGAGTGAATCACCGAACATGAGGTAATCACTTGTGATACACACAGATTTTTCTCGGTAGGTAAGGTGTTGTTAGAATCAATTAAAGGTCAGGAACTTAGAAGCTGACAGTGTGTGGTTAGTAAGGAAGGGGAGATGAATGCATGTTTCAAAGGAATAAACACGTCGAGTGTTGGAACATTTTCAGATCGAAAAGTTCTTGGTCAAATGATATATTGCAGAATCCTATGTCGCTTACAAATCCTGTGTGAGTAGTAAATAAATTTACAGTGGAAATTCTACATTGCATATGAAACGTACTGTTCAAAATAAGGCTATTATTATTGCCCTTTACAACAGTAATTGTTTACAGTAATTCGCGTACACTTGAATACCGAGGTTTTCAAGTAATTATTACAAATATTTGACTCTTATTGCCTATAACTCCTTTGTTTTACGTTACTTTGATGTTTAAGTGTCGAAAAGCCTTTTAACTAATACCGATAGAATAATTAACTCAACAGGACAAAGTATCAAAGATGATACCAATCTGCCATCAAAGAAACCGAAGTATCGAAGACTACAAATAAGGCTCATGATTTCATTCCTAAGAAATTTGTGTATTTTATTCACAACACTGTCAGTTTTTAATCTGAAAGCACTTTGTAGTAATTTTAAATTTCAACAATCACAGCGCTTCTCACACTTAGCTAATTTGGCGTCTTATTTCCAACTTGTTTTTATTATTATTGTTTCCTTTAATTCCTAGAGGAACATAGGGCTTCAGCCGTGCGTCTCCATTGCGTTCGGTTCTCTGCTAGAGTCTTCACCTGGCTCCAAGTCTGCCCACACGTTTTCATCTCCTCTTCACATGACCTCCTCCAAGTCACCCTTGCACTGACGACCAACTCGCCGCTTCCCTTTCGGGATCCACTCGAGCAATGGCTTGTCTAGTGATGTCACTTGATGGTTTCCTCAGAGTATGGCCAATCCATCTCCATTTCTTCCTGCCTATTTGTTTCACAATCGGTTCCTGGTTGGTTCGCTCCCAGAAATCTCTGTTGCTGATCTTTTCTAGCCGGCCATCTGATCTTGAGTATTGAGCGAAGACAACTGTTAATGAAGGTCTGTAGTTTGTTTGAGATGCTCTTTATGACGCGCAGTGCAAGTCTCTGATCCGTATAGTAACACTGAGTTCACATTGGAGTTGAAAATCCGGATCTTATTTTTGATGCTGAGTGCTGTTGACCTCCACACAGACTTGAGAGTAGTGAAAGCTTGTCTTGCTTTTCCGATTCTTGCTTTGATATCCTCATCAGTTCCGCCTGTAGTTGAAACGATGCTTCCCATGTAGGTAAAATAGGTTGTTTCTTTCAGGTTCCTCCCATTTATGCTGATCGTTGTCTGTTGTTGTTCTTGTCCAGGAATCTTCATCACCTCTGTTTCCTCTATGTTCACCTGAAATCCTATCTTTGATGCTTCTTCTGCCAACTTGTTGCTTTTCGCTTGCATATCTTCCAGTTTGTGGGAAATCAGACATATATCATCGGCGAAGTCCAGATCCTCCAAGTTTTTTTTGTGAGTCCATTTTATGCCTGTTTCCTCATTGCCCACTGTTTGTCGCATTATCCAATCTACTGCAATCAGGAAAATCATTGGCGATAGTAGGCAGCCTTGTCTTACTCCTGTTTTTTACCGCATTAGAAGTGACTAGATTCCATGGTATGGTCTCATATTTGAGCAATAATCACACACAAGTTTCTGAAAACTTCTAACTACTAACCTTGCAGTAACCATCGTATTTTATGTGAACTGATTAACCTACTAATGAACTCAAGATATGCATCTCTGTGGATTTATGACAGTATAAATATTTGCAGCGCTATCTCTCAGTCGCTTTTAACTTCCATATCAGTGTTTGTAGTTTCCAAGCATTATGCTCTAAAGATTATTAGGTGGCTCAGTGAGTTAAGCAAATGACTCACTGTACAAGAGGAAAACATTGCTATTTGACTGAATATATATATTACTCAGTATGGTGGCTGAAGTGACTTCTGAATACCTACTTATTGTATTTGGAAATTGCAAATCGAGTGGAAATACACTACACCGTTGTGTGCCATTCCATGCACCTATTTGGCACGTTTGATCGACTTAATGTAGACTTTCATATTCTATTTTGATTTTCTTTCAACAAACAGCTTTAGGATGATGCATAATGATAAGAGTAGACTATGGACCAGGTTTCCTTCTGCCTCAATAACACGAATTCCACTATAATTCACACTGAATAGTAATATGGCTTGGTGTTTGCAAAAACTGGAGTATGTAAACTGAATATAACGACATTTGAACGGGTCATTTATTAGGCAATATAACAATAATTTTTTCGAATTTCATCGGTTTTGCTTTCACGAAGAACTGACCGGATGAATATCGGTTCTTGCATTTGCATATCATGGGGATATGACTTTGTGATGTGGTGGTATTAACTGACCATTTGAATTACCAGTCTTCTTTCACCTTATCCATTGAAAACGATGTCACTTAATTGCTCATGAAATCAAAGCCCAGATGAATTCGCTTATCTTTATGTTGTGTACTCTCACAGATTCCCAGTACATCAACACCACATCTCACTTATTCTAAATCCTGAGTAGCCTTCTTAGCTTTCATCTTAGTGCAGGCATGGAGTGGCCACAGTGTTAATTCTGCTCATTAAAAAAATGTATGCATGACTATCGACGATAACAAAGGAAGGATCGGGAAAGCCAGACAAGCTTTCATTACTCTCAAGCCTGTGTGGAGGTCAACAACACTCAGCACCAAAAATAAGACCCGAATTTTCAACTTCAATGTGAAGTCAGTGCTACTATACGGATCAGAGACTTGCACTGCGCCTCATAAAGAGCATCTCAAACAAACTGCAGACCTTCATTAACAGTTTTCTCCGCTCAGTAATCAAGATCAGATGGCCCGAAAAGATCAGCAACAGTGATCTCTGTCAATGAGCGAACCAACCAGGAACCGATTGTGAAACAAATAGGCAGGAAGAAATGGAGATGGATTGATTGGCCATACTCTGAGGAAACCATCAAGTGACATCACTAAACAAGCCATTGCTCGAGTGGAACCCGAAAGGGAAGCGGCGAGTTGGTCGTCAGTGCAAGGGTGACTTGGAGGAGGTGATGTCAAAAGGAGATGAAAACGTGTGGGCAGACATGGAGCCAGGTGAAGACTCTAGCGGAGAACCGAACGCATTGGAGACGCACGGCTGAAGCCCTATGTTCCTCTAGGAATTAAAGGAAACAATAATAACAATAATGACTGTCATTATAAAAGAACAACCAGCCTGCATCATTTCGTCTCTCCGATTCCAGCGAAGAAGAGGGTTTGCAATTAAAAGTGTTCTCTGAGCTGGTTGGTTTAGTCGCGAAGCTTTCGTCGTCCTTCCGGACAACATATTCAGCGCCATATTAAGCACAGAGTGAAATGATTCAAATTATTATTATGTGTTTGGAGCTTGTATCATCTGAAATCCTTTTCCAACAGCCCACTGTATACTTCATCAACACAAACCGCTGTCTTACACGGAAGACCGGTTGAGCCCAATACAAGTTGAATTCGACTTTCCAAAATGTTTTACCTCATAGCATTTTACAACATAGATTGTTGTAAAACGTTTTGTCATAAAGTTAATAACTGCCAGTCCCTCTGTCTCAGTGTTTCATGAACTAGTATTACAGGTTATTACAGGCGCTTAACAGGATTTTCTGCAATTAGCTGTCGTACTTACTCATTTTTTCCCAAATCAACATATAAAATTGATAACTAGGGAATTTCATCTGATTCTCGATACTTCAGCATCAAAATTATTCTCACTTTTATTGAATTTTTAAATGTAGTACAATAAATAAAATAAAAGTGATAATACAGTTATTTGTAACACTTCCAGATATCTATTCAAAGATCATCGTAATGGAAAAGGAGCTGGTTTTTGCTGCTTAGGACGGAACAACACATGGAAGATGGCCACCTCCGCCGAAACGATCAAATGCAACCAGATAATTAACATACCAATTATCAGTCCACAGAGTACGTGTTGATCATTTCGGAATGTGAATCGTCTATCGCCAAGAAGTGCTTGAACAATGATAGCTATCTCCTGTGAATGAAAGGGAAGATTGATGAAACTTATTAATGTGCAATATGTTTTCAGGCAAGAATCGGAAAAGCAAGACAAGCTTTCACTACTCTCAAGTCTGTGTGGAGGTCAACAACACTCAGCATCAAAAATAAGATTCGGATTTTCAACTCCAGTGTGAAGTCAGTCAGTGCTACTATACGGATCAGAGAATTGCACTGCGCGTCATAAAGAGCATCTCAAACAAACTACAGACCTTCATCAACAGTTGTCTTCGGTCAATACTACTCAAGATCAGAAGACCAGCAAATATCAGCAATAGGGACCTGTGGGAGCAAACCAACCCAGCAGGAAGATAATGTGGAACAAATAGGCAAGGAGAAATGGAGATGGATTGGCCATGCTCTGAGGAAACCATCAAGTGACATCACTAGACAAGCCATTGCTCGAGTGGAACCACGAAAGGGAAGCGGCGAGTTGGTCGTCAGTGCAAGGGTGACTTGGCGGAGGTCATGTGAAGAGGAGATGAAAACGTGTGGACAGAGTTGGAGCCAGGTGAAGACTCTAGCGGAGAACCGAACGCAATGGAGACGCACGGCTGAAGCCCCATGTTCCTCTAGGAATTAAAGGAAACAATAATAATAATGTTTTCAGGCAGTACGAATGCATGCGAACTGATGAAGAGAAATAAGTCAGATACCTTAGTTATGCGAACAGAATATGAAACTTCAATCATTTCATAGGATTGCTAGTGACGATAACGAAATGGAGATTTAGTTAACCGATGTATTTCATGTCTCAGACAGGCGGCTGTCAACATCAAGTAAATGGATGACATTTGAGTAAAATGTATTTTCTTCATGACATGATTAGTCTCGACACGAAAAAATAACAGAATCCTTTAGAACTGAATACCTTTCAGCGGGACAACAGTGTACACTTATCTCTCATAAATAATATTTAAAGACGAGAATTCGGTGGGTCAGTGAATTCAGAAATTCAGTTTCCCCTTCAGTTATCTTCTTCGTTCAGTGTTATTTCGTATCCTTGAACGACTAACAATAGGTGTCATTTCCAGAAGTGCAAATCTCTTTTTCAAATGATCAACTGATAAACATACCGAAATAACTGTCCATATCATGGCGAATCCACACAGCATGATGAGAATCTGTGAAGAGAATGAGAAATGAAGTCAAGGATTTAGTTCGAACTCCACAAACATCAAAATTGTATTTCCTGCATTGTGACAATTAATTTAATTGACCGCCTAATTTCCTCTATTTATTTATTTATAGAGCTTGGTGTAATGACGCATTATACGAACCCGATTAATTGTGGGATGGATATTTGCGATATGCAGACATCTCAATCACAGTCTCAGTGGAATTTACATTCCTGCATCTAACAGTTGGAATCGATAACGTTGTCTAGGTAACCGAAACTTGTTTGCTGACTAATTTTCAAAATATCTGAACTAAGACGTTGCTCGCAGTTAATGAGTAACATGCTCAGTATGGATGACAGCAGTGGCAGATTATTGATATCCCATTCTATGAATTAGAGAGTTTGATTTCATTCTTCCACTTATCCGAAATCGCTAACACTTCTACATCATAACTTCTCAACTCTTGTCTGATCTTAGCAGAAATTAGAGCCTCCAACATTGTGTGGAAATTCCATGTGTCCAATAACACTCTCGATTTCATCTAAGCAATGCACATTGGTTAGCTGACGTCCTGTATCCCTACACTACACGCTTAAAGTACCGTTTTCCAGCAAAGTTTAAGTATGATGCTTTTCTGCATTAAAGTGTCAATAGTGATAGTGATGTTTTATGCACAGAGTGGTCGTTAGCTATGCAGCCTCTATGCCCTCTGTTCCTGACTTTCTTGCGGTATTAAACTATATGTCTCTGTCACATATCCTTAACAGCAGATGAGTTCTCACAATGAGGAACTTACAGTTCATCTGACCACTTACATCATATTCTTGAAAATAAATGAAAGGGAAGAATACCACACAAAAGAATAATTCGACGATGAATGTGGCAAGTATGAAGGGGCCAAAACTTTTGAGCAAATCAAATCTCTTGAGGACACTGACAGCCACAGTGATTCCTGCAATAATCATGGTGATAATCCATGTGACAAATGTCCACCAGATTTCTACATCAATAAGCGGTACAGCTGCAGCAAAGGCGATGATTATTGTCTGTGGAGAGAAAAAGGAATAGAGGTAAAGAATGACGCAATAAAATTTGATTGTTTTGAAAGCACTTTTGGAAATAACTGTGTAGTCTGAACTAGTTTTTTTTCCTTCACGTTCCCAGGGCTTCAACCTGGAGGCTTGAAGTTTCTGTAGCAGTGTTTATTTTTACAGGATGGGGTTGCTAGCCTCATGCCCAACCTTGCCTCTTCACCAGCATTATTTCTGGCTCAGACAGGTAAAGGAGTACGTCGGCCGGGGATCGAACCCTGGACCATGTGCATGGTCAGCGAGCGTCCTAACCGCTATGTCATCGATGCACTGATGTTAGATGTTTAAAAATCAGTAGGAAGAAAGCAATAAATCCTCTCGAAAAAATCAACAGTGAATTCCCAAGTATTTTCACATTAAGTTATTGAGAGAGACAGACAAGTTTTTTGATACAGCGCTAATTATTCTTTGAGGTAGTTTCATTGAACAAATGTTTCCATTCATTTTATATTATTACAGATCTCTTGAAAGATCGTCATTAATGAAATGCACTTCTCTTCCTCTTCGAACCTATTCACTTTTATATACTCCAGTTTCGTAGCTCAATGATTTGTTCTTGGTTAGGAGTGAGCATTTCACTAGTAGTTTAAATTGCTTTATTATTACTGTTATCATTCGTTGTTCCACTCAGCTGGGGATATTAATTCTATTTTATCGCGATTTGCTTGATATCAGAACTAAACTGTTTGAATCTCCAATGAAATTGAGGCGCCAACCTCCCTGACAGCCAAACCAATTCTTGGAGACGATATGTCGCCTAGTGTGAATGAATGAGTCACGTCATTACTTCTTTCGGTTTAATGCTTAAGATGCGAGTGTTTCAAATTAATTGCTCTTAATTCGAGCTTGTCATTAAAAGATGTCACGTAACCTGTGCTCGGGCAGTAAGGAAACAGGCATAAAATGGACTCACACAAAAAACTTGGAGGATCTGGACTTCGCCAATGATATATGTCTGATTTCCCACAAACTAGAAGATATACAAGCGAAAAGCAACAAGTTGGCAGAAGAAGCATCAAAGATAGGACTTCAGGTGATCATAGAGAAAATAGAGGTGATGAAGATTCCTGGTCAACAGTAACAACAGACAACAATCAGCATAAATAGAAGGAACCTGAAAGAAGCAACCTCATTTACCTACCTACCTACCTACCTGGGAAGCATCGTTTCAACTACAGGCGGAACTGACGAGGATATCAAAGCAAGAATCAGAAAAGCAAGACAAGCTTTCACTACTCTTAAGTCTGTGTGGAGATCAACAGCACTCCTCATCATCAAAACTAAGATCCGGATTTTCAACTCAAATGTGAAGTCAGTCAGTGCTACTATACGGATGAGAGACTTGGCCAGCGCGTCATAAAGAGCATCTCAAACAAACTACAGACCTTCTTCAACAGCTGTCTTTGCTCAATACTCAAGATTAGATGGCCAGAATAGATCAGGAATAGAGATCTCTGGGAGCGAACCAAGCAGGAATCGATTGTGAAACAAATAGGCAGGAAGAAATCAAGATGGATTGGTCATACCCTGAAGAAACCATCACTAGACAAGTTCTTTGAGTGGAACCCGAAAGGGAGGCGGGGAGTTGATCGTCCAAGGGTGACTTGGAGGAGGTTATGTGAAGAGGAGATGAAAACGTGTGGGCAGATTTTTAACCAGATGAAAACTCTACCAGAGGACCGAACGCAATGGATACGCGTGGCTGAAGCCCTATGGTCCTCTAGGAATTAAAGGAAATAATAATATTATAATAATGACTTGTGCTTGGAGTTATTAAAAATGTGATGAGCGGAACTTGGCGTTATGTGAAATTCAGGCAATCTGATACACAAGACAAAGTATTACCACTTTTATAAAAGTAAATATGAATGGTAAGATGCAGAGCACTTACAGCAACTACCAAGTAAATGTAATTGTAGGGGAACGCGAATTGTAACTGTGGTAATAGCAGCATCTCCAGTTGCAGAAGCGTCCCCAGAATTCTGTATTAACAGAAACACAAAAAGAAAAGAAAAGTTATGAAGATGGTGATTCTCTAGATCACTCTGTATTAAATGAGGAGGAGGGCGGAGAGTAAACATCCCTTGAAACTTCATCGATTAAATGTGATAACCCCTATCAGGCTTCTCACACTATACTTACTTGGTTGTGTTATTTGAATGATGAATAAAAGTGTAGTATTGGTAATAACAGCAATTCGTTCACATGAATCTGAAGTATTTACATGATTAAGATGCCTGAATGAAACATTGAGCTACTCAAGAATTCGTTAGCTATTAGTGTGATTCAGCCTCTCCCGCTTAGTCGATTATCCGGATTTATTTTATTATGTCTGCATCTAAAAACTCGTAGAATGATGGCGTCTGTACTGTTGATAATTTACTCAAACGAAAACCACTTCCACTTCATTATTTTAGATATTATTTGCTTATTCCCTGGCCTACTCTCAGCATTGTTATCCTAGTGTACTTAATTCTAAGGTACAAGAATAAAACTTGTGCACTGTGGTAGAGTGTAATTTCATTATTATAGACAAACCGAAGGTGTAGCAATGGGATCACCAATATCCCCTATCGTAGCAGATATATTTATGGATAGCTGGGAAAATATGGCACTTAATACATTTAATCCTACTCCAAAAATATGGTGGAGATATGTGGATGACACTTTCACAGTTTTAAAATCAGAACAAATCTCTAGCTTCTTGACACATATTAACTCACTAGTGGAGGGAATTAAATTCACATTTGAAGCCGAAAATGAGCAAGGAGAATCAGCTATGTTAGATTGTAAAATTAAACGAAGAGAAGAAGGCAAACTACACACTAGTGTTTATAGAAAACCAACGCATTCTAGTAGATATTTAGACTTTAATTCATCTCATCCTTTAACTGTTAAGGCAGGCTTAATTAAGTGTTTAACAAACCAAGCAATGCCACTAAGTAGCACAAAAAAAGACCTAATTGATGAAATAAAACAGATAGAAGAGGCGTTGGTATTAAATAACTATCCTTTAAAATTCATTAGGAAGATTGAAAAAGGCCAAAAGAAAAATAAAAAGAATTGTGAAACTAGTAATAATAATATAAATAAGAGAGAATATAAGTCATCTACTGTCAGGACACATAAAGAGGGGACATCTGAGACCCTACACAGGATTCTAAATAAAGCAGGAATTAGGGCGGCATTTAAACCTACAAACTCACTCAGTTAGGACAAGCTCTGTACGTTAAAGGACCCAGTTGTGCGTCGGTGGCACAGTGGTTAGGACTCTCGCCTACCATGCACACGGTCCGGGGTTCGATCCCCTGCCGACTCACACCCGATATCTATGGTCGGCCTGTAAATTTGGGCTACCGATATACATGCTGAAAATTCCATACTTGTACTGAAAATACGGTGTGGAATCAAGCTGTGATCAAAATATAAATATAAAAAAATATAAAAAAATAATATAATTTACAAAATACCCTGCAATGACTGTGAGGTCAACTACAAAGGTCAAACTAGTAGGTCAGGTGTAGTGAGATTGTCAGAACATAAGAATTTAGCTAAGGTAAGAATGGTTGACCCAGAGAAGATAAATAATTTAGAAAAAAGCTCGGCAATTGCAATGCATGCATCAGCACACAACCACACAATAGGGTGGGAGAGGGTTAAACTTCTAAAAAGTAACCTAGTTAGGTGGAGAGAGAGGTTGATTACTGAATCCTTGTTCATCGAATCTACACCCAACACATGCAATAGGAATGATTCATCACTAATACCCGAAATATGGAAAATATTACTATCAATCAAATCAAGTGAAAATCAAGTGAAAAACAATGGAACTATATAAATGAATTTAGGAAGTCGTGTGATTACCTTGATATCATTATGAGCAATAAATTGTGCTCGAAACGTCATCAGTAAACATTACTGTATAACACTGTGAGACTTTATCAAAACAAAATTTACCCATAATGGAATTAATTCTAAGGTGTATAATAAATTAGGTGGTATACTTGAAGAGGGTTAAATAGGAGTGTTACACGTACCCACACATCCAAATAAACCAAGGAGTATTCGTCATCCAGTTACGAAGTGTTTCACTTGGAAGCAATAAATTCACAATATTAGTTAGTCGACAACACATAACTTACACAAGTAACACGAGAGCGCAGATTTCCCACACTATTGTAATCTGTACTGCTACTATGATGAAAGTCTTTGAAAAATGAATGGACTTCAAAAATGCAGCTAATACCTTCCAAATAAACTCCCTGGTCCTCCGTTCAACAGAAAACTGATTGGAAACAGACTTGATTAACTTGGTTTTAAGTATTATAACAATGGTGAACATACCTCTGTGTTACTTTGTGAATTCATTGGGTCTTGAGTTGAAGACACTTCATCTGCTGGGAGTAAATATGAGATTTAGATTGTTATTATTTTCAAGGGATTCATAATGAATTGTAAGAAGAAGAAGGACAGAAAGCGTGCTCTCCAAACAAATAGTTGATTAATGAGAATCTGTTTACTTCATTTGTCATACTGTTCCACATTATTGATTTCAGTATGCACCTGATTTCATAGCTACTGAATAGAGTGGAGACTACTAAACTTTTCATATTTTTATCATTTAACTACCATGTTTCGAAATCGAAAACGATAACAACATGAAGTGATGTACACTAGATACCATATTCGTTCTATACACAGCTATTATGAATGCTGTCATAGATGATACGTGTGAAGTGAGTATCTCGTGTCTGTGCAGACCTGTTCGTCAGCATCAAACCACATTCCACAGTATTCAGTCACATGCTGAAGATAATGAAACATCGGCTCGTGGTATTCAAGTGACCATTCATTTTGTTGTCAAGATTTGACTCCGCTACCTATATTATCTATGTCAATGAGACTTTTCTCCGATATCAGGACAATCTGTCGAACAGTGAAGTCAACCATCAAATGGCTTCTACAGTGAGCTGCAATATACATACTTCAGTGCTTACTATCACCCGGGAATATAACTCCTACGCGGGGCTGAACGAGTTGATCGGGGACAGTGCAATTTCTCAACAGTTCGTTGGAAGTTCGATTATTATTATTGTTTCCTTTAATTCCTAGAGGAATATAGGGCTTCAGCCGTGCGTCTCCAATGCGTTCGGTTCTCTGCTAGAGCCCTCACCTCGCTTTGCTCACACGTTTACATCTCCTCTTCACATGACCTCCTCCAAGTCAACCTTGCACTGACGACCAACTCGCCGCTTCCCTTTCGGGTTCCATTTGAGCGATGGCTTGTCTAGTGATGTCACTCACTTGATGGTTTCCTCAGAGTATGGCCAATCCATCTCCATTTCTTCCTGCCTATTTGTTTCACAATCGGTTCTTGTTTGGTTCGCTCCCACAGGTCCCTATTGCTGATCTTTCCTGGTCATCTGATCTTGAGTATTGAGCGAAGACAACTGTTAATGAAGGTTTGTGGTTTGTTTGAGATGCTCTTTATGACGCGCTGGCCAAGTCTCTGACGCTGAATGCTGTTGACCTCCACACAGACTTGAGAGTATTGAAAGCTTGCCTTGCTTTCCCAATATCGAAATAGAATCTTTTGACTGACACTGTCAAATCTTGGCAATAAATGAAAAATTGTTGCAAGTGTTGAATGATGAATGGCTAGTTTGTATGTGTCAAAAATAGCTTATTTGAAGTATGAAGATATATATCTTCAAACACATTCGCCGTTTCGCGTCTGAAGACTGGTGTTGGTATCCCACAGACAAACGTTGTCTTTCCAGATAATGAATTCTTCGAGCTAGTCTGAGTTTGGGTACTTAATTTCTGATAGGTGGTGATGATTGACAGTCACTAATCATCTCTTGGGACGAACTCAGATTTCGATATACTATGTAACATGTCAAGACGTCAAGTGATCCACAACGGAAAACTCAGCGAGGCTTTTGGAGTAAACACAGGAGTCAGACAAGGGTGCTTATTATCACCAATGATATTCCTAATTGTGGTGATTATGCGTCAGACAGTGGGAAACGAGGAAACAGGGATATCCTGGATCGACGTGAAGAACCTAGAAGACATGGATTTCGCGCGTGGATAATTTATGTCTGATGTCACACAAAATTGAAGACTTACAAGCGAAAACCGACAAACCAGTCGAAGAAGCAGCAAAGACAGGACTCCAGGTGAACATAGACAAAACGGAGGTTATGAAAATAACCAACCAACAACTACAACAACAGCAGCAACATCCAGCGCCAATCACCATCAACGAGAGGGATTTGAAAGAGGTTACTTCATTCACTTATCTAGGGAGCATTCTCTCAACTACAGGAGGAACGGACGAGGATGTCAAATCGAGAATCAAGATGGCGAGAAACACATTCATCACACTGAAACCAATCTGGAAATCTTCGTCACTCAGCATCAACAAAAAATTCGGATTTTCAATACAAACAGGTCAAGTCAGTTTTGCTATACGGATTAGAAACTTGGCCAGTATGTCACAAAAAATATTTCCAACAGGTTGCTGACCTTTATCAACAATTGTCTTCATTCTATACTCAAGATGAGATGACTTGAAAGAATCACCAACAAGAAAATATGGGAACGAACAAAACAAGAACCAATCGCCCAACAAATATGCAGGAGAAAGTGGAGATGGATCGGACACTCGTTAAGGAGGCCGCTGGGTGACATCGCGCGTCAGGCCAACGCTCGAGTGGAACCCGAAAGGGAAGCAGTGAGTGTGACGTCCAAGGGTGACATGGAGGAGATCGTGTGAAGAAGAGTTGAAACAGTATGGACTAACATGGATGCAAATGAAAAGTACAGCAGAAGACAGAAGCGAGTGGAGATGTGCAGTTGAAGCCATATGTTCCACTAGGAACTCAAGGGAACAATAACAATAATAATGTAACATGATGTAGTGAATATTTCTTTTCAGCGGAATGATATACAGCTAGTTTCTATATCTTCAGAATGAGGATTACAGTTGAAGGGTTGATGTTTATCTTTTATTCAAGATTGGACTGAATGAAGCGCAAATGTTTTGCATTTCGGTCCATTTTGTTGACTTCGTAGAACGTCAAATCTCACGATATGAAAGCCATATAATCTGGAGTTCTTCGGTGCCTAAATTATTTTTCAGATTCCTTCTTCCCATAAATCGACACTACCAAAAGTACTCGAAACAGGTAAAGAGACAAATACAGATGATGCGTTACAAATTAGGTCAGCTTAATATCTACGCTAATCACTGCCTCATTATCTTCTTTTTTCCACAAAAGCACCCGTAATAATGCTCAACATGTTATGACTCACTCATTGGATCAAAGCCCTTTCAAAAAACACTTCCCAACACCTATCATTCCATAATTTAAGTGAGTAGATACATTCCCGTCTTATTTCATTAATATATATGAGAGGGGATTTCTCTCCCAGGAACTTTTGAATATGACTCAGTTAACAATGACTATCGAATGACTCGCTTTTTTATCATAAACTGAGTCCACACAGTATTTTTTTGAGTACGAGTATGGATTTTTTTAGCATGTGATATCGGGAGCGCCATTTTGCAGGCCAACCATTGATATCGGGTGTGCCTCGGCATGGGATCGAACCCCGGACCATGTGCATGGTCGGCGAAAGTCCTAACCACTATGCCACCGACGCACCATCTAATTGTGAATCACATATCGATGTTGAATGAAGCTGAACTTGTGTTTATTAGATACACCACGTTGACATGAAACATAAAATGAAGTCACAAGAAGTACGTCATCCTGATGAGTAGTCTAATGTAAGCAAGCATTACAAGTATTAGGGCTGAAAATAAATCTAAGCACAATATATATTTAGGAGCGTATCATGCAATTATGATATGAAAATAATAAAAAAAGACTTACTCTCGTTTGATGAGCTCATCGTCGCCAATGCTGTATATGTACCGCTGACTAACAGCAAAAAGTGTGCACACTTCATTTTATACAAGTCGGTGTGTGTAGATGAAAATCAATCAAGGTAAATCAAATCTGTGATCAAAGGAGATGAATTCGATGAACTTTGTTTGATATGGGACTAGACAATCAATCACAAAACACAACTTCAATGGAGTCAGTTAAATTAAACTCGAAAATGGAATACTACTTGTAAAACTATTGGTAGAGCAGTCAGAATAATGAATTATCATTAAGCCAAGCAACAAAGGCTGTTAATACAGCAGGATTTAATAAATTTTTATCAAATTTCTGTAGAACTCGTCAGCTGAATACTCTACATACACGGATATATATGTACTATTGAAATTACATTGGGAGATATAAGACTGATAAGCACAAAAAAACTACATTGAATTAGTCATGCAGAAAGACAGGTGCGAATGTTTTCCAGGTCATGTTCAAATAGATAAAGGGAGAGGGAATATGAGAGATCAAAATTAAGATAAAATGCATTAAGCTTCAATTACATCACTTAGATAAACAATTAGTCATTAGAGAGTATAACAAGAATTGCAAACAGAGTAATATCAATAGTAATAGTTATAACAACAATAACAATAAGAGTAATAATGTTAAAGTGAGTTAAGATAAAGCTACTGATAAAATATAGTTTTAAATGAATCAAGAAAAATAATGAGGTAGAATAATGAGTAAAACGTATTACCATGGTAGATTCAGAGTGTCGACCATCTCCTTTTGTACACAGAGACCTGGTTTATTAACTAAAATTGCACAAGCCTCCTCCGAAATTGCAAGCACCTTCCTGTTTCTTTGTCTCCTGACAATAGTGAATGACTTGATAGCGTCGATATTATGTCCAAAAGATGTTTTGTTACTGAGGATTTTGACACTTTCAACTCAACTGTTTTCAACTACCTTGTCAAATGCTCTATCATGCGAATAGATAAACGCCTTTCTGTACGACGTATATATTTGCTTCCACAAACACACTCAAATTGATATGCGCAGTTTGAAGTGTCGAGGATTGGCGACTGGTTTTTTCCAGATTGTTGAAGCATTCGCTTAGTGGTGTTAAGGATAACAAGTTTTGCAGCATAATAAGTTCTCTTAATGGCTTTATCGAGTCTTCACTTGACTACTTCCTGTAAATCATCTCCTTTGAATAACAAACTGATATGGACAGATTTCTTCGGAACTGTTTGGATTGTTTTACTGGGGCTAATTTCTTTAGAGTATTTCTGCCCAACATTCCCTTTTCACCAGGCTTATTACCGAATAAGTCTGGTTTGAATAAAGTGAGAACAAAATTCTGCAGAATAATAAGGTATCTGCGTCAGCAGTTACATTGGGAGATCAGAAAGTAGGGCATACCTCCGACCTTCTGAAGATGTACCGGAAAGCCCACATCTCAAGAGAAAAAACGCTTACAACAGTGCCACCACCAGGCATCTCCTTGATGCAGGTCTTGGGGTGGATGTCACAAAATCCTTTAAAGTTATCAATACACAAAAAAGCTCAATTCTCCTCAAGTTTGTGGAAGCAATCTCTATCGAACGCCTGAAACCTGATTTATGTGTTCAGAAAGAAGCAGTTATCAGTCTTTCCTTGCCAACCTGGTCACTGGATGTCTTCATTCTCTCTTTCATGTGATTGCAAAATCTCTGGCTTTAACCCCAATCCCCCTTTTCGATACAGCGTAATTTTGCTTGTCTCCTGTTTCTATGATTTGAGTTGAACTCAGTACATTGTTACCTAATTTATTAGTCACGAATCATCTTACGCATCTCTCATCTTTATTATGTAACTCCCTTACCATTGTATGCATGCATTTACTTTGTTTAAACTTAAACTGCCTGTGTAAGTACTATATAAGCGTAATTTTCTGGTCACTGTTCACTAGGTCCAGAACCTCCTGTCAACTGATATCATGTAAAAAGCGCAAGTGTGTTAAACCTTTTCTGTACATAAACTTAATAATAATAATTTGTTTATTGATATAAGTATAAAACTTGGGCACTGTGGTAGAGCATAACTCCATTATGGATAAGATTTTATTTTGATAAATCACACAGTGTTGTACAGTAATATTAACTGATGACGTTTCGAGCACAAACTATTGCTGATGTGATTATGAGCAATACTTTGTGCTGGAGATTAGAAAAAGGGGGAAAATGCTCACATGATGTAATAAGTGGGAAATATGACTAATCAGTAAAGTTGTGTGGAGTGGAAAAAACTATTGGAAAGACGATAAAGTGTTTTTTAAATATAATCAGTATGAAACAATAGTAGAGTGATTATAAAATAAGTATGACGAGAATAATTATGATATTCTTACACATTAAAATGAAGCAAAATTATAGTGAGAACGTTACTCTGGCCACAGTGTAGAGCGAGGGAATATGTGTGGTGCTTTTGAACGCAGACGTCCGGATTCAGATGCCGAATAGCCATGTACAGCTATGTATAGATGGCATATTCGAAGTCTTCTCGATCTACGCACACATCTGAGGTTACCAGGATCAAGCCAGCTAGACTTTAAGCAGACTATCACTTGGTTTATGGGTGCCGAACGGAATTATGCAGCCACGAACACTAGTTCCCTTCTTATGGTCCTCGCAGAACCTACAGCAGCCTCTATTAACTAACCTAGCCACAATGCTCCTGTGCGTTATCGACAAAAAGTGGATTTAGCGTCCAATTGCTGCTATGGTCGAAGTTATGGTAGGAAGGCGCGCGTGTGTAACCACAATCTCCAGGTAAAACAGGGTAAGTCCCCGTTTTATCTATATATTTATGTAATGGTGAACCACTAATGTTATGGGGAAGCAATAATGGAGTGCCCCCTAACATACTCTTGGGTACCGGTGTGTCGGCGTTACTCACAAAGACTTCATTCCTCCGACGTTTACTGAGATACCCACCGCCAGTACCACCTCACAACATCTTGACATCAGCCAACACTGCTAAGCTTGAACCTCAAGCCTCCACTTGCGTACAGATGAACCTTTGATGTCTTAGCGTTCACCATCGCTTACACGTTTGTGTTCACATTACATGGGTTCTGATCCTCGGTGTAGACTTTGTTACGTCACACTCCATCCCCATAGACATCAATCATTCCCAAGTTACCATCGGCTCAGTCTCTATACCCTTATATCACTCTCAACAACCGACCTCCTCTGAGTCAAACTTAATTCTATCTTCTATTCCCTAATCAAGTTTCAGTTAATCCATCCTCTCCTGCTCTCATGTGGTAGCAAATGCTGACGTTAACCGAAGAGTTTCGTGATGCGTTTGATGAAGGCTATAATTCAAAACGCGCCGAAGTTTACGAACACTGTATTAACACGGCTAGATACCCACCTGTGCTTCAACCAGCCAGACGGATTCCCGTTCACTTTCAACCTCAGTTAGATACTCGAATACAAGAAATGCTAAACAAGAATGTCATCGTACCCTCATCCTTCCCTGGGCGTCATCCATCGTCTTGGTAAAGAATAAGGACTGCTCTCTACGAATGTGTACTGACTGTCGCAGACTTACACATGTATCATGTATTTTTGTTGAATGAAGTTGTGGTTGTTTTCGCCATTGAATTTGACTTTTACGTCTACACCAGTGCGAAGGATATAACTTCAGTGGACTACAATGAACCTGATCTGTCGTAAAACTAGATACGTAATTTTTGCGTTCTGTTGTTTCTTAATTGTATTATCTTCTTCAGCCACGCGCTCCTATTAAATTTATACAAATCATTATAACTATTGTTAACTTTGACTATCGTTCAATTTCAGCTGAATTCTACTCAACCCCATTAATTAGATTGTGTCATCCAATTTACTTACTGAATTTTATTTTAGTTCTTACCTAATTGCAGCTTTTTATGTTACGTAATTCGCTATCTAAAATTTACAATTCTAATGACTCATCTTTGGAAATATTCCTTTTGTTGCTCAGATAATTTGCTATATATGTGCGATTGTACAGCTTGAGAATGACCTCAGTGAAAAGGGGAGTAACTCTTCTCTCAATGTCTTTTATTTTATGCGACCCATTGAGGAATTCCAAATTCATGAATACTCTCTATCCAGGCATTAATGAAAACAAAACACGTAGTTTGAAGAGAGAAAGGACGAACATGTTTGCAGGATAATACGAGCTCGTTTTATTTCGTGGATACTCATCAATTGCATACACCCTAAACAAAATCAAATTATAAGTTTCAAAAAGTTGTGGAACATAATTTTTCATAATTACTTGGAGTTATAGATAGAAGGCATAAGGAACATAATTCCAGAATTTGATGTAGGTAGACAGATTATTTGGTGTCAAAAAACAACTAATTACATATAGTGGAATTGAAAATTAGCCAAGCCTTCAAAATAATCAATACACAAAGAAACCCATGGCTACTTCGCTTCGCAGAAGCCATTGCTATCAAGAGATTTTGACCAGACCTCTGTATACAGAAAGATAGTGTGATTAATCTTTCACTACCTTGGTAGCCCTAACTCTATTTTATTTTATTTTGTTTTATTTTTGTTTTGCCTGTGTGTTTGTCTTGTTAAGTAACATTCTATTCAATTTCGACCTTCAAGTTTCTAAATCTACTTATTTGTTTGTCTTTTTTAGTTAAGAATGTTACTTCACTATTCACCCCCACCCTCTTAAACTCTCCACCACAAGATGTGTAAATTTACTCTGTTCTCTGACCCTGACCCTGTTATATGCCTCTAACCAATCTGTGTTGTTTTCCAATAGAAATCTGAACTCTTACCCCTCTTATCTAATTCCACTATATGTAATTAGTTGTTTTTTAACACCGAATAACCTGTCTACCTACATCAAATTCTGGAATTATGTTCCTTATGCCTTCTATCTATAACTCCAAGTAATTATGAAAAATTATGTTCCACAACTTTTTGAAATTTATAATTTGATTTTGTTTAGGGTGTATGCAATTGATGAGTATCCACGAAATAAAACGAGCTCGTATTATCCTGCAAACATGTTCGTCCTTTCTCTCTTCAAACTAATAAAGGAAACCGGTTGCATGAAAACATGTAGTGTTCAGAGAAGAATTTCTCTTTGGTGAATTCATTTTCTTAGCTTTACAATCGCAAATATGTAATAGGGTTATTTTGTATGTATGTGTACATTAAGTTGACCAAGCAAAAATACAACTGGTTATGATTATTTTTACTAAACAGATGAGAAGTAGTAAGTTTTGGGTGGAGTTACGAATACAAAAGGGTCAAGAAAATTGGGTCTTAATAAAACTAGGGTATTAACAAAGGTGATGAGTTGTCACAATCAGTTGTTAAAATGGAGTTACGTGATAATATGAATAGTCTGATGATTGATTTGTACTCAGGATACACATAGAAACAAAGTAGAGAATACGAAATTACGTAAGAGTTCTAAATGAATACAAGAATGATAAGCAATTAAAGAAACAGGCAAAAAAACAAAATCAAATCATCAAAAATCAACAAAGTTTACACCGCGTTATTAGAAGTGGTTGAGTAATTTTCTTTGGTATGCACAGCTCCTGATTTTCTATGTGAATGCCCACAGCTTCAGCAATACAAAGAAGACGAAAACGTATTGCCTTTGGTAGATTATTCTTGACTCTATAGATTACTTTGAAGCAGGAGGCGTTTGTTGAGATGGAATGATCAGCGTATCTTTTGTTTATTTTTGCAGAGTATCGGTCTCTCGCTTTCAAAATGTGTTTGTCGATGAAGGTGGTTGGATATCTAGTTTTTTTATCAGAATGTTTATGGAAGACTCCAGTTCATTATTATTATTATTGCTCCCTTTAGATCCTAGAGGAACATAAGGCTTCAGCCGCACGTCTACATTGCGTTCGGTTCTCTGCCAACCTTTTCACCTGAATCCATGTCTGCCCACATGCATTCATCTCCTCTTCACCTCCCCGCTTCCCATTCGTGTTCCAATCGAGCGATGGCCTGTCTTGTGATGTCACTTGATGGTTTGTTTTCTTAGAGTCTGATCGATCCACCTGCATTTCTTCCTGCATATTTCTTGCACAACTGGTTCCTTCTGGGTTGGTTCCTTCACTCCTCGAGATCCCTCCCTGCTGCTGATCTTTTCCGACCATCTGATCTTGAATAGTATTGAGCGAACACAGCTGTTGATGAAAGTGTGTAGTCTGTTCGAAGTGCCCTTCGTGACATGGCATCAAGTCTCTGATTCATGAAGTAGCACTGACTTCACATTCAACTTGAAAATCTAGGTCTTATTTTTCATGCTCAGTGCTGTTGAACTCCACACAGACTTGAGAGAAATGAAAGCTTGCTTTGCTTTGATATCCTCGTCAGTTCCACCTCTAGTTAAAACGATGCTTCCCAGGTAGGTAGGTAGGTAGGTAGGTAAAGGAGGTTGCTTCTTTCAGAGTCCTCCCATTAATGCTGATTGTTGTCCGTTGTTGTTGTTGCTGCTGTTGGTGTTGGCCAGGAATCCTCATTGCCACCTCTGTTTTCTCTATGTTCACCTGAAGGAAGTCCTATCTTCTCTCAACGCTTTAACTGCCAACATGTTGCTTTTCACTTGCAAATCTTTCAGTTTGTGGGAAATCAGATATAAATATGCCATCGGCGAAGTCGAATTCATTGTTCAATGCATTTTCAAGCATATTTTCGGTAAATTCTCCAGTAGCATATGACTTTGTGTGTAAAAGTCATATTCCGTGTGCGTGTGTGTTTGTGTATGAATATGTCTGATTTCATAGAAATGAATTGATTGATTACACCATGCCTGGCTGGTATTTGAGTTGTTAATTATGTCAATCAATGAGTGAATAGAGCAAAACGTATTCATCACAATTTCAAAAACACCATTACCACCAATACGACATGATTGAGGTAGACATGAAGTAGTAGGTAATGTCAGTCATGCATGCCATGAGATAATTCATTTTTGGTAAAACCAGCACACATGTGATGTAAAAAATACCATTTAATTTTATCATACTTCTTTATTTGAAACATGTCATCAGTGAAATCTTTGACATTCTTTGAAAAAAAATTCAATAAAATTGTCAAGCATAAAAGTTTTATTATTATAGTTAATGTATTGTATTATATTTTCATCTTATTATCATGATAAGATTGAATGAGGTGTAGGCTTTTTCTTGGTATAATGGTTAGAGAATCTAAGATACACAGAGGAATAAATGCTTTGAACAGTGATTTTGGCTAGTTATCTTGTGGATTGATTTGAACTGTTGCATGAAGTGGACATTGTGAAATCCTTCAAGATTATTAATAAAACTCAATAGAACTCAACTCGCCTCAAATCTGTCGAGCCAGTACCTATCAAACGTCGAAAATCTGTTTCAATTATAGGACCATTGAAGATTGACGGGGAGTGTACTAGACATTCAGCTGTTTCATCCTAGTGATTGAGACTGACACCTCAGCAGCAGCAGTACCTACCCACCGGGTTTTGAACCAAAGACATTGAGGTTACGAGTCAAAGTCGTTGAGCATTCACTGAGCTATTGAGACTTGATTTAATGGCCAACCCATAAATTCAAAATTCTGCTGATATGTGATTTTAGTGCCGATGTCACAACAGATCAAAATCACTACAAAGGAAAGGTCCATTCACCAATCTTTCCTACCCTTGATAACTCGGAGTGTAATCTCCTCCTCTCACTTGGTTACATAATCTTTTGCTTTAACTCCCCTGCCATCGTTTTTGCTCTAAAATAAATCAGCTCGTCCCACGCAACTCAGTTTTAAATGTGCCCATTCATTACCATGTATTATTATATTGTGATTATTATTGTTCCCTTAGGTTCCAGGTGAAAAATAGGGCTTTAACAACACATCTCAACTCTCGTCTATCCTCTGCTGTCCCCTTTACCTGAGTCAACTATCACCCATAATCTCTCATGTTCTCCTCCAACTCATACCATCTCCTCCATGTCACCGTCGCACCAACCACCCACTCGTAGCTTCCCATTCACCTTACACTCAAGAAATGGCCTACATTGAGCGCGATGTCATTCGACGGCCTCCTTGACGTATTCCTGACAAGTCCATCTCCATTTTCTTTCGCTTGTATATCTGTTGAGCAATCAGGTCACAGTTTTTTTGTTGTTAGGCAGCCAGAGTTTCTTGTTGCTAATTCTTTCTGGCCGGTTGGCCGGCCGGTTATTTGATTTTCAGCATGGAGCCAGCCAGAGAAGGTGGTAGCTGTTGATAAAAGTCTGCTATAGTCTGTTGGAAATCTTTTTCGTGACACGCTGGCGAAGTTTCTGACCCGTATAGAAGAACTGACTGACTGACTGACATCACATTTCTGTTGGAAATCCGAGTCTGATTCTTTATGAACAATTACCATTTGTATGTTTATTTTTGGTATAAACTTTCACTTATTTGCGTAAAATATCTCTAATAGGATGCAGTACAAGGTATATAATGGTGTATCTTCCTCTCCTTTGCTTACTGAAGCTGGAGTTCCTCAGGGTGCTGTTCTCTCTCCGTTTCTCTTTTCCTTCTTCTTACATGATTTACCTCTTTCAGATGAAATCAACTTCGTCAAATATGCAGATGACCTGACTGTTTCGCTTCCCGTTAAGTCTCAGTCAGACTGTCTCAAATTAAATAGCTTCCTGGCTGACATCAGTGAGTAGTCCAAACTAAAAGGTCTCATGCTGAATCCCTCAAAATGTCAGACTATTGACTTCTCCCTTAGGCATAAACGAGATCTACAAACACTAGTAAGTTCTCATGAAGCCTGTTGCATTGAGGGGAAAAAAATTGAAACTAAGTCTAATGCAGAATACCTCGGTCTAGTTCTATCTTCCGACCTTACTTGGACATCTCATATCCTAATGATTTCTAAGAAAGTGTTCTGCCTTACCTACTACATTAAGAAACCTAGACAATCTGCAATCACCCAACCTCTACTTCACAATTTGTCAACTCTTGTGTCTTACCTATTCTACTTTACTTCTCCCCGTTAGTCTTTCCTGGTCTACTGAAAAAGGACTATACCATCCTGAGAAGGATGTTGAAGGTAGTTAGTAGGACTAGTGGTGTAAAACTCAGTCAGTTCGTCACTACATTAGTTGAAAGGCATCTGAATACATGCGAAAAATAGTCTAAAACCATACTCTCCGACCCCCAACATCCCCTGTATTCTCAACTCTCGCCTTGTATCTCACCAAGTAGAACCAGAAGTCAGTATAAAATAATCTATGCTCGTACAACCAAGTACAGGAACTCAACGATAACATACTTGGCCCGTGTTCTAAGTGACAGAGACAATGTTAAGCGCGAAACCTATGACTTGCTTTGTTGTTAATAACATAATCACGGTCTCTTTTATTTCTTTCTTATTTTGTATTCTATAGTGAACTCCTTCTTAAACTTACTTAGCTGCCTAAATTATTAACATTGGCTTACTTTTTTGTACTTTACTGTATTCCTTCTTTTGTGTATCTACTGCTTCCAACTATATTAGCACTATGAGTGTTACCAAATTGTCCTGTCATTAACCATCATGTAATTATAAGTTTTTGTGGGTTTTTTCGGCAATATCAACTGACAATCATTGGTTGTGAACGCCATTGTCACCCTTAAAATTTTGTATTATGCAAGATTACTCACACTACCACTACAAACACTGCATTAGACCTGACAATATAAAAAACAACCCTGAAATGTTATTTTATGATTGTTTAGTGTTGTTTCAACCAAATTAACTGATCTTCTTGGCGATAAACATTCTTAAATATCATTTCATAACTTCTTGTATGACTATAGCTTTACTGTCACCATGCATAATCATATCATAGCTTCCACTACTCAATACTGAGATATTATTATATGATGTTAATTTTCCTTTCTACTTCTTGGTATTTTTTCGCATAATTTAAAATCATTTTTGTGTTTTTTGTGTTTTTTTGCTGTTGTTGTCTTTATATTTATTTTTTTGAAATACTCCTTTTAAACATTGGATAACACTAGATGCAAATATTGTAGATATGTGCTGAAAATTCCACACTGTACCACTAGTACTGTTTCTGGAATAAAGCAAATTATTATTATATAATTGGAACTTGTGAGCATTGTTCATTGTCATACAAATGTTCCCAAAAAAAGCTCAAAGAAAATTGTCCTACCATGTGTGAAGAACATCTCCTAAATCGCTTCAAAACTATTCAAACTATTTTGGAAGTGATGTCACCCACCCACAAACCGCCAAAATCACTTCATTAAGCTCTATGTCAACCGAAAGACTCAGCAGCGAAAGAAGACAAAAATAACATCATCTACAAAATATAAATTGAAACGACTTTCATCACAACGGTCACAGTGAATCCCCTCATCGTCTTTGCATTCATGAACATAAACTGGCCATCAAAAGACACGATATCCACTCCATCATACGATTATGTATACAGACGACCACGACACCAATTTAATTGGGACAATGTACAAACCTCTTTCCAAGTTCTTACATTTACAAAATAATAAAATATTTACAGTATCGATCGCAAGATGACATCAGTTAGAGAACCAGTTAGAAAACCTGGAAGTGCTGGACAGCTGTTTCGTCCCACTAGTTTGGGACTCTTCAACAATACGCATCTACCGGCAGGGTTGAAATCCAAGAGCTTTCGGCTACGGGGTGAGCTCCTAGACCATCATGCCACTGAGACCCCTCCTCCAATGATCTGTGTATTCCATCTTCTGCCAATTTGGGATACATATTTAGCTCAACCCCCAACCGATGTCACAGGCAAATGACTGTCCTCTGGCCTGACTTGATGAATGTACTGGTTACGAGTACCTGCATAGGGCCAGTCACTGGTAACTGGAAGCTCCTGGGTCCGAACCTTGCCAGTGGGTGAGTACTGACGAAGAGTCCCAAACTATTTGGACAAAACAGCTGTCCAGTACTCCCAGGTCTTCCAACGATTCTCTGATTAATGTCAACTTGTGATCAATTCTGTAAACAATCAAATCCATGTCAGTCAATACTGTTCAGGCGTAAAGTCTTGATTTTGTACACCTACCGAAATGATAATCAAACTGGCCAGCTTTTGATTCGTTAATATATGATTCAATTTCCTGAGGGCTTTTCGATATCATACAACCAATTAAATTTGTTCAATTTTACATGGAGAGAAAAGAACAAGAAACGTGGCTAACTGATATGTTTCCGGTGATTTCACATTTTCGAAAGCAACTGTACAATCACATTTATATCCATAAGTTTACATAGATACAGTTATTAGTAGATGGTTGGAGACAATTTGCAGGAAGTCTTCGACCTAGGTTTCGGGCTAGTTGGCACTCGTCAGCAAGACATGTCTGCAGCCTTGAAGGAATTCATGTCGCTTCTGAGATTCAGACCAGCGTCACCCAGTGCTGCAGTAAGAGATGTTACCACTGAGGTGGCTATTTTTGCTCCCAGTAGATAGGACTGGACACATTACACTAGTTCCTGAGTAGTGTCCAATCAAAAATACCCAATACATTCCTACAGGAGGTCAATCAAGAGTCCGAATAGTTAGCTCAGTGATAATGTAACAACAGAAGACAAGGGCCAGGCAACAGATCAGTTTTATTACGAAAACCAACAGGTATTTATATGTATTTTACGTACATTAATAGGCTTCTGCCCGCAGAAAGAAGGCGGTCTTCTGATTGGTTGTTTGCAAACAAACGCAGTCTTCTTCTGCTTTCTCGTTTTCGATATTTCTCGGAAATGCGAGCCACTTCTCTGCGAATCATATTTGTCCACGTCTAGGTCAGCTGTGATCGGTTGTTGGATCAGCCTAGATTAATTTCTACCAATCAGCGTAGATCAATGTCTACCAATCGGCTAGCAGCTTGCTCTCACCACAATAACATCTCTGACTGCAGCACTGGGTAACGCTGGTTTGAATCTCACAAGGGACATGAGTTCCTTCAAAGTTGCAGATACGCCTTGCTGACTGACTGGTGAGTGTCAACTAGCCCGACACCTAGGTCGGAAACTTCCTGCCGATTGCCTACAACCATCTACTAATAACTGTATCTATATAAACCTACGGATATAAATGCGATTTAAAACAATTAGTTCCCTTTATGAATTTAGATAAAGCAATAAGAAGACGTAATTTGTCAGAATCGTGTAATGTATTTGCGCAACACATTTCTAACAGTCTGATCACACACGGACTTGTCATAGGAATACACATGTGAAATTAATAAAGAGGTAAGAGGTGAGAAAATAGACTTAGGTCAAGTTAAAAGGACATATTCTAGGTCAAAGTAACAATGAAGACCACTAAACCAAATAACAGAGGTAATAGTACATCTGCCCTGCTGGTATCAAAACAAAGTTTACCAAGGAAGGTTTAATGTGATGACGAATTGTTTTTGAACGCATAAAGGTGGCTTAAACTTTCTAATTGCTAGGGCTTCCACAAACTTAAGGATACGCCCCAAACATGTTTTATAGATAGGTTTAAAAGATCTGTTAACGTCAATTTTATGTCCTGTCTCTATAATATGTTTTGCAATAGAGGAGCTAGGTCTCCTGTTCTCACCATTAATGGGTTCTGAAGATTCCATTTGTTTCTGGAGCCATTCAGTAATATGCTCTGAAGCCAGCCCTTACTTGCAGAGATCGATGAGTCCTCCCTATGTATGTGTGTCCACAATTATATTCAAATTGGTAAATACAGTGGGATGTGACGTCATTTTTCTCATGTTCGAAGGGCTTAGATAGATATATTGGCTTAACATTCTCTATTATTATGATATTGGCTGCACAAAAAGTCTTTTTGACAGCAGCGTTCAGTCTTTGTCTAGTTATCAAGCTGCTTTGATGCCCCATATAAGGTAGCTTGATGTACACGTCTTTCTTAGGGGCGAGTTGGAGAGTGGGTCTTGGTGTTCTGACTACTTTATATCTCCTGATGAACTTGTCTGGATAATTGTAATCAACCAGAGCTTGTGTCAACTTTCTTTCTTCTTCATCGAGTGTGTCTTCAGTGCATATTTGTTGGATTCTACTGAAGAGGCACCTTACTAAGGCTCTTTTAGTGGTCTTCGTTGTTATTTTGACCTTGAATATGTCCCTTCAACTTGATCTAAGTCTATTTTCTCACCTCTCACCTCTTTATTAATTTCATATATATTCCTATGACAACTCCGTGTGTGATCAGATTGTTCGAAATGTGTTGCGCAAATACAACATTACACGATTCAGATAAATGAGATTGTACAGTTGCTTTCGAAGATGTGAAATCACAGAAAAGATATCAATTCGCTAAGCATCTTTGTTCTTCTCCCTCTAATATTTATTTATGGCTTAAATTTCTAAAGTTTTGTAAATATGACACACCATTTACATTTTTTGTCTGATAAACGTTGTTATTGCTGTCACAAAATTATATCTGACGTTTGTGTCTATCTTAGTGTGGGGGGAGATGCAATTTCAAGTTGGTTATAGTGTGTCGTGTATGAAGGCGCATTCTACTGAAGTTAGACAATACAACAACAACAACAGCAACAGCTAATCAGTAACACTCCATCAATAATAATATTAGTAATTAGAAGTCATGCGGTGAATACATGTTTTTTACCTGGAATAACAGATTAGTTACAATTCATTGAGTGATAGAAATAAATAGTCACATTTGTGTGACAAACATGTCGCGACTGAATGCTATTACAAAAATACTGTTAAATATGAGACTCTGATGACGGTGATTATTCATAGCAGATTCATGTAATGCTGCGGGGAACAATAACTAACACATTAATTAGTTCAAGTTATTTTGATTGGTGGTATCATACGACGTGACTGCCTTATTTACAAATGTACCAGTGATGGAAACAATAGATATCATTTGTAATTCTTTGTACAAAAGACATCCAATTTAGATTCAATAACCAATTCTACCGACAAATCGATGGGGTCGCCATGGGTTCACTTCTAGGACCCATTCTAGCAGACATCTTCATGGGCTATCTCGAACAGACGCGACTGAATGACGCTATCAATGAAACAACATACTACCGTCGATACGTTGATGATACTTTTGTTGTTAGTAACGACATGAGTCACGCATCCGTATTATTTGACCGCCTAAATGAGGTCCACACAAACATTAAATTCACCATGGAATACGAACACAAAGATGAGTTCCATTTCCTAGATCTAAATATAAAAAGAAGAGACGATGGAACGGTCGAAAAGTCCATCTACAGAAAAGAAAATTGGACCGGACAATACCATCACTACAACAGCTTCTGCCCTATGAGCTATAAGCGGGGATTAGTAAGGACACTGTACGACAGGGCTAGGAAGTTATGTTCGCCCAACAAGATAGAAGAATTAAGCTTTGTTGAAAAATGCCTTAAGGAAAACGGGTATCCAAAGGGATTTATCCTAAAGTACAGCAAAGAAAGAGATGAGAAAGAGAAGTATCCAACAGTTGAAGAGAATAAAGGGTTCCTTTGCCTCCCATACAAAGGAGAAAAGGTATCTCAAAAGATTGAAAAAAGGATGAAAGGAGCAATCAAGAGATGCTTCCCTGCAGCCAATCTAGTGACACTAAACAGTACTACATGCTCTATAAGCCAATCGAAACTGGATAAGTACCCTGCTGATGTTACCTCCAACTGCATTTATAAATTTACGTGCACCTGCGGCAGCAAGTACATCGGAAGGACAAAAAGAAGGGCTTCTATCTGGTTTTCAGAGCATATTCCGAGAAACTTATGCTTAAAAGGAAGCAAATATCTACAAAGTGCAATTACCAGACACCTTGTGGATACGGGCCATTTTGCTGAGATTTCCAAATCCTTCAAAATATTAAACATACAAAGGACAGCGAATCTACTACGATTTGCTGAAGCAATTGCAATCAAACGTCTCAGACCAAACTTATGCACACAAAAAGAGAGTGTAGTAACTCTCTCACTCCCTTGGTAACCATATCACTTTCATTACACTGATTACTCATAGACACTAGTGAGTTCAACTCACTAAGCAAGTTTTCAAATTGATGAACTTTGAACTTGTTGAGTTGCCATGTTGACACTGTTTATTAGATTTTCCAGTTTTCTGTCTTCTCTCACCCCCGTTTTTCTTTTTTCATAGTTTGATAGTATATAAATTGATGGTAACTTAAACTACAAAATTTTAGTCCTTATATTCCGGATGCGTTTATCTTATAATGCTTTCTGTATTACCTTTCAAACAATAAAGTATGAAATGTTATTATTTATAACCATTGTAATTTCAGGTAGTTTGCAGCTGATCAGAACCTGTGAAATAGCATGGTATCATTTTATACTGCAAATCTGGTCTTCCTTTTTCTATCGAAATTTATCAAGAGAACCAAATGTATGAAAACTTAATTAATTTGGTCAATTATAATTTAATAGGTTTAGAGGGAGGGGGGTGACGATGAAACTGCCTAATTGTACGCCCAATGTAGCTGGCTCCGCAGCTGCAGTCAAACTGGTAGACACCCATAGAAGAGACAAAATTAGGTAGTTTATCCTTATTTCTCGAACATAGAATAGGGGTGGTTTTGAAGAGACAACGTACAATTAGGCAGTTTCATCGTCGTATTTCCGAACATCATCCAGCATGGTTAAGCAAGGGACAAACAAGATCTATTCGTAGTTCTATTTTAGCACACCTTGTTGATATTAAGCATAAGGTTGATGTGAATACTGCATTTAAAACTATTTATCGCATTCCGACTAATCTTAATTTTGCTCTACGAGTTCGTCTTCTACAGACAGCTGAAGCAATCGGAATCCACCTGAAGAAGCCAAGCCTATGTGTACAGAAGAAATTTGTACAGCCACTTTCCTTACCGTGGCCATCGTTACAAGAATGCATAAACAGGACTACGTCGCCCCCTCCCCCTAAACCTATTAAATTATAATTGTCCAAATTATTTTATTTTTATTTTGACCACTTCATCTTTAATTACGTGTTATCCTTGTAAAATTAATTTATTCTATCCATTTCTACCTTTTAAATTTGTATTGATTTTCTTCGTTAATTATCAACCCATTGACATTTTGACACTGTTTAATTATTGTTAACAAACATATCACCACTTGTTTGGTAAACTGTTGTGTATTGTAATAAAAATGCTATACAGAATATATTAGAGTAGAGCCAGAGATGAGGATCTAATTGAAAAGTAAATATTTCTTCGCTCAATCTTTCTGTTTTCCAAATGTCTAAATGGGGATATTTTCTACATTGAATTTGAATAAAGCAAGAACAACTTTGGTCGTGCAGTAAAAGATGGTGTGCACAGCTAGCCATTGACGATGGGTTCCAACTTCTCCGCAAGCCAATAGGCAACCTTATGTTGGGGAGAGTTGATCGTCGAAAGTATAGGTCTCAGAGGGACTTCTTTGTTGTGTGTCTTTGGAAGGACATACATGTGCGGCAAACGGGACCCTAGCGGGGGTTTCAATTCATTGTAAGTATTGTTGTCAATAAATTTTGTCCTTAGAAGTTCTCTCAGTACGTTTGTGATGCGTTTTTCAGCTGCATCTATCTTGTCTTTCTGTCAGTGGTTGACTTTAAACCTCAACTGGTCATTCGCCACGGTTTTCATCTTTGCGATGTAGTCATTCATGAATCTAAACTACCAATTTGTGATTTTTAAGGAGGCTGGACCTAGGGTGGCATGTATAAACCGACTGATTCACTCAGAGACAAGCTTTTGTTGGCTTACAAACCTGATAGACCGATAATTACAAAAGATAGTATCATTTACCAAATATCATGTAATGCTCTATTAATTAGGTGAATAACATGGTCAGGATCAATTAAATTATCGAAACATAAAAATTTACCTAGATCTAGAATGACTAACTCTGATAAGTTAAAAAAACAATCTAGAAAAAAGCTACGCCACTGCGATGCATTCACTTCTCTGCAGTCACACAATAGAGTATTAACGGTCACAAGTATTAAAAAGTAATAACAATTACAGTTAAACTGACTGACTGGTTTCACCAGAGAAATTTACACTGAAGTGCACCATTTCAAGTTGTTACATTTCATATAGTCAACAGAAAATACAGGTTTCGAGAGTGTGTGTAATCAGGGTGTGTGAGACAATATGAAAATAAACCAACGAATGGGGCGGACTAGACATAAGTTCAAGGTTGAAAATAACGACAGTAAGAATGATTGTAAAACAATAACGATGATATGGTGTAAAATTACAAGCACTATTGGTGAATGATTGTCAAATAATAATAATGAATACAATGAAGTGGAATGAACAGGATTTTGTAAATACGATAGCAAGTTAGAAAAGCACTACTTAAACCTAAGGTAATAAAATCATAAGAAAAGTCATGAAATCATAAAAGTCGAAAATGAATGATTGTCAATGAAACAGAGGAACAGAAGAAGAAGAAGAGGAAAAGATAAGAAAATTGTGAAAGGAATTTATAGTGTTAATGGAGGATTTGTTGACTTTATTGTAGGCCAAGGTAAACATAGGGGTTGAACATACTTCTTATGTATGCAAAGAGATGGTCTTCTGGTATTAATTGCCACCGCTTCAGCTACTGATAGAAGACGCAGTCGAGCTCCTCTAGATAAATTACTAGGAACGCGGTAAATAACTGAGAACGCCTGGTCAAGTTTTATTGGGTGTCCCGTATCTACTAAGTGGGCTAAGACTGCACTATTTACACATTTGGTTACTCCTTTTACTCAACCATACAGGTACATGTTCACGCGCGCGCATGGATAAAGCCCTCTGAGTACGGCCAATGTAACTAGCTCCACATGAGCAGTTGAATCCATAGATGCACATTGATGAGGCCATCTCTGGTAATTTATCCTTTACTTGCTGTGTGAGTACTGGTTTAGTTGAGAAGTTGAGTACCAGTTTAGCTGCAGGAAATGTTCTATCTACTGCTCTATTAAGTCGACATTTTAGAATGTCAGCTGCAATTTCCCCTTTGTAACTTAACTTAAGATACAAAGGTTTCTTTTCTACGATATCCACCTTTACCTTGTATGTAGGTATCGACATATACTTTTTTAGGAAGCTCTGTGGATAGCCATTTTCTTTCAGGTACCACACAAAGGAAATAAAAAAGAAACATAGAAGAGATTCAAAAGAACGACAAAAAGTAAGAATGTGGATGGGGTTGGGAAAGAAAACTAACACGGGAAACCAATAGGGTTTAATAGACTCTGGAGATTACATAGGCTGAGTCCATCTGCAATACTCAGAACGCGGATTTTGAACCGCATCACCAACAGTCTCCAGCCATTGGTGCCTAACAACACCTCGAAGACTTAAAACAAAGTAAGCAGTTTAACCCTAACTTTCTCCATGTCTGGTTGATAGCAACAGAGGAAGACAAGTAGTTCAGCGAAGAGTCTCTTTTCGACGGCGAATTCATTTTCATGGGTGTACAATCGCAAATATGTATGGTTGTTGTGTATGTGTGTGTGTACATTAAATTTGTCAAACGAAAATACAATTAGGAAGTTCAGATGGATTGGATGTTGATATAAGAGGGTAGTAAAAAAAGTGATGAGTTGTCACAAACGATTGTTAAAGAAGTTATATAATAACGTGAATAGTTTGATGAAAGAGTTGTGCTCAGGGTGTACATGGAAACAAAATAACATACGGAATTACGCAAGGGTTTTAAGTAGTTAGAAAAATAAGCATACAAACAAAAGTTAAGTCAAATCAACAGAGTTGTTACCATGAGAGTAGAAGTGGTTGAATAATTTTCTTTTGTATGCATAGTTCTGGTTCTTCCAACTGAATGGCTAGGGCTTCTGCGATGCAAAGAAGACGAAAACGTATTGTCTTTGTTCTTCACTTCCTTTCTGCAGCCACGCTGGATAGTGTCCTTTGACCCTTTTCGACAGGATGCGCATCGAACTACCGATACACCTGGGTCCACAGCAACAGGTGAACTGATATATACACACAGAAGTAGTCAAGTGCGCCATCTTGTCCTTTGGGCTTCTGCAGATCATCGGGCTACTGGAGAACACTACTCTCAATGTTGCCGCGAAGAAAGTTCTTCTTAAAGAAGTCGAAATTCTCCTCCTAAGAACATCACTGAGTAGGTCACCTTTGAAGTCAAGGTTCATATAAAGTATCCTTTTTGGCATGGATAGTGTCTCTTGCTTTTGAATTTTCTGCTTGATGTTTTTGTCTACGAATCTTGATGGATAACCGTTTTGTATGAAGATTTCTTTCAGGAAGTGCAGTTCTTCTTCCAGAGTATCAGAGCTGCAGATGCGTCGGACAATTGAAAATTGTCAATAGTTGATTTGAGTGAGCCGTTCTCGAGGTTTGCCATGAAGCCGTCTGCTAGTAATGGGCCCAATGGAGATCCCGTCCTTTTGTCTGTAAATAACATCGTCGAATGTGAATTGTACATTGAGTGTACATCTCAGCAGTAGTTCTTTTAAACAAGTCATCGGTAATCTGATGTTCAGCTGATTTTCGTCTATGTATTGACAAATGTGACAGACATGGATTGATGATTAGTGTCGGGAATTTGGTTTGATCAACCACCCTACAAACTACTCTAAATAGCCTTTTCAAAGTCTAATTCTTATTACGATCAGACAGGCCCTATGATTTTGTTTATCGCCTTGTAACCAGAAGGTCCTGGGTTCGAATCCCGTGGGTCCGTACTGATGAGGAGTCCCAAACGAGGATGAAACAGCTGTCCAGTACTCCCAGGTTTTCCAGTGGTTCTCTAACTGATGTCAGCTCATGATGAAATCCTCCATGCAATCAAACAAAATCCCTACAAAACCAATACTTGTAAATTCAAAAACTAATATTTCTGTTTAACTACCTCTCTTTCGCTCTCTGCCTCTGACACTCTGAAAAATCGCTATGCAACTAGATTAGATAATTAACTACAATTGAAATCAATTGTAAATAGTTGTCTCTAAAGTCACAGGTTGTATTAGGCTTTTTCTCAAATGCTATTTATATAAATATTGCATGGCTAATTCTCTCAACGTTTATCTCACACAAACAGATACATACGTACATACAAAAAAACATGCAAACAGATTTGCATTCTCCATACCTTTACATTAATTTTCAAGCGTGTTAGTTCCTAGGGATTTAATCCAAAGGACGTGTGCACTGTCCACCAGTTTGCTCTATCCTCCTTTATGGCTGGCTGTCAGTGAGATATATAGTCACTGAAAGTGGAAGATACGAAAAGCCTGGCTGTATTTGATCGTTGGTGTCTACGCTGTATCTGCCATGTTAGGGGTGATATGATGCAGTGAGTAATAATTGAGGTTAGGCTTCGGTCGAGTGTCACATAAGGAGGAGAGAGTCAATCGATGAGGTTGTGAAGCTGCATCGATTGAGATGGTTAGGATATGTGTTACGACGCATGTATGTCTAGCCATCGCCTTCGTCGACGGGAAATGTGTTAGCTAATACAGAAGCGCTCATGTTGGAAAAGAGCTAGTGGTGGTCAAATCAAAACTTTGGCATCGATCAGTCCATGAAATCTTAGACAGTTAGTTTAATTTGAGGATGGTGACTAGCAGTGGAATCCAGGATGCGCATTTCGTCCTATTTGGGAATCGTCAGCTGGATGAAACTATGGGCACTGGGTTCGAGCCCCGGTGGGAACATCAGCACTCACTGGGAAATGCAGGTACGTAATGAAGTCTGGATACAAGTGGTGATACAGCTCAATAATAACACTCACTCTTTATAATTTCGCACATCAATTAACTACTCTATTCTCTTTCCCTCACGTTTCTGCTCATTATTGTTCTTTTGAATCTATTTTTGCCGCCATTGCGTGATATATCGAATGTGGTAATACGAAATGCTGCACTTCTGTGCAAAGTTCTATGTTAAGACTCAGACAGTCACTACTCTGACTTATATTATTGACTTCACAGTCTCATTGAAAGATATGGAGAAGATTATCACCCAATAAAATCAAAGGATAATAAGTACTGAAATCACAAATAAACAGACATTCGAAAGTTAGCCGTTCGAGCGCCTTGACATGATTATGAACAAAAATAAAGTGTGCTCGAAACCTGATAATAGATAAATAAATTATACCGTATCACTGACTGTGGTTCCTAAAGGGAATTCCGATAAATTTTTGTTTTTAGATATAACTTCGTTCCCCGGGAGACAAACTTCTCATGTACTAGGTTATATGAACAACACTTGTTGTAAGTCACTGTGAGGACTAATGACACACACTCAGTTACGCGGATTTTGTAGATGTGTTTCCTCGGCTTAATAGCGCAGTTTTCAGTCAATCCAGACCATGGGTTCGACTCCCACTTTACCGATTTATTTATTATTTATTTATGGCACCCAAAAGACGCGCCACACCATAATAATAAAACAACGTAGATTAAAAGTAAAATATACGTAGGGAACGGATAAAGAACTTTATCTGGAAGGAAAAAAGTCATATTTGACAAGTTCAAACATCATTCGTCAGTTATTCTCAGGAAGAGAAGAAAGAAGGAAATTGCAACACGTTCGCCATTGATTACGACTCTTTGCCATATCCAATGTTTCGAACCAGCGATTCGAGCTATCTCTCGGACTCCAATCAGGGATTCGTGACGCACCAACCGATGCTAACCTAACACAAATATCCTTCATCCTACGACACCACCATCCCGTCCCAGGGTTAGCGAATAGAGACCTGTACAGAAGCCTCTGGGATGACATTCACAGCACGAGTCCAAGCCATCGAAGACGGTGTTTCCAGCTAACGACACTCAACGAATGGTGATCTCCATTGTGTCCAAACACACCGCCAGACCTCAGAATAACTCACGCGATGATGCCATCGAACGCAACAAATCCTGAGGAGACAGCGATGATAAAATACGCAGAGTCGCAGCACATCATCCGCTCGGAGAGGCTAGGTTTCACAGGAGTAGAGCAAGACAGCCCGCACCGAAGCATTGTAGACCCTACCTTTGACGGCCAGGCTAACGTCACGACGGCGCCAGAGGTGGCTCAAGTTAACGTATGTCACCCTAGCTTTCATGACGCAGTTGGAAATCTCATCCGTCACCCCTCCGGCAGCACTGACACAACTACCCAGATACACAAACTTATCGACAATTCAAGCGGTTCACCTGCAAGAGTATGTGCAAGTGTAACGACAGGAGGCAATACACGGAAGCTAAATTATATTTTTCATTAATCAAACCGCCGTTTATATATCCAACCAATCACTTAGCGCATGATTTTGGTTTACATTAAACGAAATGAAATAGAACGTTCAAATATGCATAGTTTTCTGTTGCTAGAGCAGTACTGAACTGTGAGAATATGTGAGAGTAATATTCCGTCGGAACACACTGTATGTATCAAACCACCAGACAGGTACAGGTTCCTCCCAATCTTGTAACAGAACGTTTCACTTAGACGGCACAGAGCACATACCATACTTACACACACTGATCGTCAATTGATTAAGTGCTATCGCACAGTAAGATGACATCGTCTGCATACTCAAGGCTGAAAAGCCTCTCTCCAGGGAGCAGATGTACACCACCTTCACGCACATCCTTCAGGACTGACTCCACAGGAATGTCATCGACGCTAAAGTAAAAGAGAAATGGGAAGATCAGCCAACTCTGTTTAACCCCACTGTTGGTTGTATGCCCTCACTCTATCTGAGGTGTTTCTGTATAGAGCTTTCAGAATGTTCACAAACTTCTCAGGTACACCCTTCTCTAACAGACTGTTCCAGAGCACAGTTCTGTCCGACGAATCGAACGCAGCCCTAATATCAAGAAACACAATGATTGTTGGCCTGCAATATGTGTGGTAGTGTTTCAGCAACTGACGAAGGGTGAATACATGATCAATGCATCCACTATCCGAACGAAACCCCGCCTGCTCTTCGTGAATCAATCCCTCACATATTTTGCACAGCCTGCGAAGCAAGACAGCAGCCAATATTTTAGACGCCTATGGTTGTCACATGATGGGGACCATAATGGCCTCATTCCACATTGATGGTACATTCTCAGCCTTCCCTACTTTCCTAAATAATCCAGTTGAAGCCATAACAAGAGTCTTGTCACCACCTTTGAAAAGAGCCGGGAGGAAGTTGTCTGGGTCGGGTGCCTTATGCCGTTTAAATACTTGGAGTTCCTTACGGACCTCCGCTTCGGTTGGTGGGTCGGTACTAACAGACCAAGGAGCACTGGAGCTAGTGACAGCAGATACTGAAGCTGGTGGCCAGCTAAACTGTTTTTCGAAGTGCTCTGCCCAGCGTTCCAGGCGTCTTTTCAGGCTGGTAACTGGTGTGCTATCTGTCTCACAGACCATCTCGCTAACACTTTGTTTCTTGCTGCCGGTGGCTTGGATGAGATGGAACAGCTTCCGACTGTTACCAGATGCAGCAGCTGACTCCATCTCGCACGCACGTGCTGACTACCAGGCTTCGTGGCCCTTACGTAAGCACTGTCTAATCTTGCGCGTATGTGCCTTTCGCTTATTGTTGCATTTGGTGCCAGCCGGAATGGACCAGCGTTCGTCCAGGAGTTGCAAGGAAATCTCAGAAACCCAGTGGCTTTTAGCGGAGCATTATTTCAAGCCGTAAGCGGCTACACTCACCTTTTGCATGGCACCTGCAGATGAAGCCAATGTTCATCTAAACTACTCGTGGGGTGGCTGCTAGCAAGCATTGATTGTAACACATTCTGGTATTTAAAAGAAGTAGGAGGTGCTACCAATTTGCTCACATTAACATTTAGATGACGCCGTTTATGAACCCCACCAAATTGCAAGACGAACCTGGCACACACTAACGCATGATTGGAGTCAGGGCATGTGCGCCAGAAGGAGCGACAGTCTTGTGTGCATCCTCGCCACCGGAAACTGACAGCAATATGATCAATCTGAGTCCAAGCTTGATTCGCAGAGGGAGGACGCCAGGTAGTGTTACGGCCATGGCTAAGTCGGAAGTTGGTGATGGCTAGAAATAGGTTGTGATCTGAGGAAAGTTGCGGAAGATGGTCCTCATTATCTGACTTGAGACCATGTAAATCCCACTGACCACCTAGACGATTCTCCTCTGAGCTTAAGCGCCCAGCCTGTGCAGTGAAGTCCCCAGCTAGCACTACGATATCCCTCCGACCCGCCTGTTTCAAGAGATCCCTCAGTTGGCAGTAGAACTCATCCTTAATTGCATCCGGACTGCAACCCGCCGATGCATAGGCACAGACAACATATAGACACCGCCCACCTGGCCTACCACTCCTTACTTTCGTATAACCTTCCAGCCTCACAGAACATAAATGGCTGTTAATAGGGATCCAGTAGAGTAATGCAGCTTCGGCGCTTTCGCTTAGTGGGACACCGACACCCTCTACACCGGATGCCAACGCCACAGGGTCTCTGGGCAAGCACAGGTGGTACATACTATTCGAACTTTCAGATGGAGAGGATAATCGAAGCACTTCACTGGGATCTTGAATGCGGGTATCCAAAATGCACCAGACATCGATAGCAAAGCTTTCCAATGTTCTTACCAAACCTACCTGTTGTCCGATTTGCATCACTATCCAAACATTGTAGGAGGCAAGCTTGAAGGCGGTGCTAGGTATCGCACTGGGGCAACCATTATGATGGCTAATCACTAACATCTCGAAACGGCACAAATAGGCTAAGAATTCAGACAAAGGCGAAAGGATGACGAAAGTGAAGACGCCAAGGATAGCAAAAGTGAAACGCAGGAGTCTATGTATAAAAATAAACGTAAGGTTCGGAAGGGATGCATCACTTGAAATATCATTATTGTTTGAGACCATTGTTAAGAACGTGCAACAAATTATACTGATAGTTTGTTGCTACATTTCATTGGTTGTGCGAAGGCTGAGATCCTACCCGGGCGCCAAGACCGAAGCAGGTGGTTGTTTCAAAGGACTACCCCGAGCCATTTGGCTTGGAGTCTAGTGCGCAAAGCAGCAGAGCAGCGTCAGGAGCTACGTTCCCATCGTTGCCGGTGACCCATACAGGTTCGTACGCCATTTGATCCTATCGGAATCTGGAGCCCATGTACCCCATGGTAACTGCTATCCAAACAACCTTTCTTGACATGGTAGGACCTGCAGGAACACCAGTCCCAGCCAGTTAAACTTGTTGGGTCACTGCGATATTCAAGCACGACCACCAGGACAAGACAGAAGTTGTCGGCTGGACACATTTAGTTTCTTAGATCTGATCCCGGTAACTCAAATCAAATAATTGAAGTTCGCCGATGATTTATGTCTAATATCACATAAAATCGAAGCCTTACAGGTGAAAACCTACAAGCTGGCTCAAAACAGAACTTTAAGTGAAAATAGAGAAGACGGGGATGATGAAGATAACCAACCAACGAACAAAAACAAGTACCGATCACCATCAACGGGAGAAATTTAAGAGGTCACTTCCTTTACATATCTAAGAAATATCGTTTCAACTACAGGTGACAACACAGATGAGGATGTCAAAACCAAGAATGGAAAGGTAAGACAGGCCTTCATCACTCTGAAATCAGTTCGGAAGTCATCTGCACTCAGCATAAACAAAAAAATTCGGATTTCTAACACCAATGTTAAGCCAGTCAGTTCTAGTATATGGGCCAGAAACTTGGTGCACGTGTCACCAAAAGCATTTCCAACAGGTCACTGCAGACTTTTATCAACAGCTGCCACCTTCACTGGCTCCATGCTGAAGATCGAATTTTCGTCCAGAAAGGGTTAGGAACAAGGAACTCTGAGAACAAACCAATCATGAACCTACTGCTCAACAAATACGCCAAGGAAAATACGGATTGATGAGACACCCGCTAGGGAGACTGTTGAGTGACACTGCGCCGAATGCAGGTCATCGCTCAAGTGGAACCCAAACGGGGAAGGAAGAGCTGGAAATGTCTCTGAGGGTGGCATAGAGGAAATCGTGTGAGTTGCAGGAGACGATAGCTTATGGTTAATCGTGGAACCAGCTAGGGAACTGGAGAGAACAGTACAAAATGGAGATGTTCTGTTGAAGCTGTATATTCCACTCGGAACCCAAATGAATAATAATAATAATAACTGAGTTGCTTAGGTTGGCAACGAAATTTGAACCCGCGACCAATCTGCTTTAAACTGGTATACTTTATTAAAGTTATTACTAAAAAGTAATTCAATGATTTCTCGATAATAATCAATATCAAGTATAAAACAAAGGCAGAGTTAGCACATGCATCACACTTGAAAATCACACAACAAAGTAAATCCGTTTCCCACTTAGAGGCTTTTTCATCATTCAGGCTATGAGCCACACTTATTGTGTAAGGGTTAGTGATATCACAGCTTAGGTTTTTATCTAGAGAAAATAAATCTCTATCTCAATAATAACTACCGAATGAATATCGGGCAATTGTAATAAAAAGACGTAACTGATAGGCTCATTGATGCCATTACTCATTGGCGGTAGCATAAGATCACGAATAGATAGAAGGTTAGAACTCATGGGTTATTGAATTCCAAGCCAGAGGTCAAAAATAGTCAACGAGATTAACTGGTTTCGACCGTCGGTGATGTCATGGGTGTACACTCTTGAGAAGCCACAAACTACAATAGAACTACTGTCTAGCAATCGTACGTTTACCTACCACTTTACTGAGTACAAATACCATGTTCTGCTTAGTCTGTGCATGATTACTGAGCCTAAGATCCAAAAAGCTCGAGATGCTTTCGCTAACTTACGCCATCTCTGGCGTAGGCGTGACATCCGGCTATCAACCAAGGGACGTGTGTACTGCTCAACAGTTCGCTCCGTCCTTCTCTATGGCTCTGAAACATGGCCAATACGAGTTGAAGACATGAAAAAGTTGACTGCTTTTGATCATAGATGTCTACGATCTCTTTCTCACGTTAGGTGGTATAATAAGGTAAGCAATGTTGATGTTAGGCGTAGAGTGTTGGGCAAACAGGGAAAATCAATCGAAGAGGCTATGAAGTTACATAGATTGAGATGGTTAGGTCACGTGCTGCGCATGCCTAGCCATCGCCTCCCCCGACGGGCATTACTAGCTGATATAGGTGCAGGTTGGAAAAAAGTGGTGGCCAAACAAAAACATGGCATCAATCCATGAAATCTCTGACAGTTAAATTGAGTCAGGTAGGGACACGCAGACTTCCAGGTTGGGGCCCTCGGGACTCTAAGAATCAATGGCTGGAGACAATAGGTGACATGACTCAAAATCGTTGTCAATGGCTTACGCAGATTTATTCAGTCTCTGTAATCTTTCATATTCCTTTCTACCACTACTCATTCTGTTTCACCCTTATACTTGTCAAAACTCTATTGATTCTCTTCTTGTCTACCTTTGCGTGCTATTTGGAACATGGCAACTCGAAGTGCTGCACTTCGGTGCCAAGTTCTATGTTGAATCCAGACAGACAGACAAGTACCATGAAGAGCATTACAATTGAATATTTAGTACTTGAAATGAATAACTAGTTGACTTCAGAGTATGCCCAAACGACTAAGATCAATGTATTCATTATGAGTATGTAATAGATTAGTATCACTTAGATCACTTATGCACAATTTTACAACATAACATGAATCCCACTTTCATCAACCTCTGCGGAGGCTTATTTACATCAGAAGTACTAAAACCTTTTTAGTTTTATTCCTTTACCTCCCAAGTGGAATACAGGGCTTCAAGCTTGGGGTTTGAAGTTTCAGTAGGAGAGGTGTTTATTTCTTCTACGGGGTGATGTTCCTAGCCTCAAGCCAAACCTTCTATCATTACCGGTTTACTTACAGCTAAGAGGGGTTTAGAATTGCCTCGACTAAGGATGGAATCTCAGACCACGTGAGGCGTGATTAGTGAGTATACTACCACCGCAAGCGCTCCTGCATCAGGCGTTGAACCCGGGCTGCCTTGGAAAAAGACAAGAATCCTAACTGCTAGACCACATGGGACAAAATACCCCAATTGACAACGCCTTGCTGAGACCAGAACTCGGATTGCTGGATTCAAAGTCTAGAGTGCTAACCACTACATCACGACATACCAAAGGGCATAATATTATTCAGTAAACTGTTGACTATGATCTGAACAGTGTTCATTAGAAGAAAATAAACCCAAAATAACATAACACTACATACTACTGATTGACTGGTATGCGGGAGAAACCCATCAAGGAGAAACAATAGTAACACAGAAAAGCATGAGGATTCAAATCGATATGGGAGACTAAAAAAAGAGTTAGTGCATCTGCTCCACTGACAACGATTTTCAGCCATTTCACCATCAATCTACAGTAGTCATCGATTCTTACAGTCTCAAGGATTTTATCCAGGCAGTCTACACCTCCATATGTGACTGGCCAAAACAAACAGTCAAAGACTTCATGAACTGATGTCAGGTTTTTTTATGACTATCTGTAACATTGCGCAACGTGGAGGGTGATGGCTTGACATGCGTAACACATGTTCTAGCCTCTTCAATCTATGTAGCTTCACAACCCCATCGATTGAATTAACCTCCTTAACACCTTAACACCCAACCGATGCCTAATCTCAAAATCACCCACCCGAAGTTACTACTTAACACAGGAGATAGAATGCAAATGTTTGTGGTTAACGAAAAATAGTCTCTTCAACTCTTCTACCTTAAACAGCCTTGCCTTACAGTCATAGAGGAAGAGAAAGTTCAAACTGCTACTCAGTACAAAACTCATTTGATCGATAGCCGGATATCACTTCTACGACAGAGACGACACGAGTTGACAAACGCTAGGCAAACCTGAATAAAGTTCCATGCAAAGGTAAAAGTTCTCGAAGTGGGTGATGTGAAACAACTACATGACTATGCAGCGTAAATTTGGTAGAAAAGGCACGTGATATAATACAACAAGGGATGATGATCTAGATGTCACCATAAATTATGACTTAAAAACTACAACTCACTGTCATGCAGAAGCAGCTCACAGCTTTACATTCTTATGGACAATAAGAAGGGCTGTCCTAGAATCACCCGTGAAAAGTTTATCACTTTATATACATCACCGGTAAGATACAAACTAGGAAATTGCATCCAGCCCTTGTCGCAAAGAAGACTCATATTCTAAAATGAGTTCAAAGAAATGTTACACATACGACTAATTTATCGCACAAGGGATAACTTGACACGTTATATCGTTTCTCCTTATCATACCCAAAATCTGAATATACTAGATTCAATAGGATTTCGATATCTTATATTTTCTAAACAAACTTCACATTCGAAAATATGTGACTTGCGAGAATGAACAAACTGGAGTAATTAGTTATATATAATATATATATATATATATATATATATATATATCAAAAACCGCATGTCACCATATGTGACATCAGATCTATACAAAAGACTGCGAAATTCACTAGAACAAAAAGTCTACCAAAAGTAACCTAATAAATTTATTGGGAAATAAGTGATCAAAGTGAAAAGCAGAACCACACTGTCCCCAACAGCAGATACTGAGACTTTGAGTTTTATGGGGCAAAGTACAAAAAAAAATTAACCGGAATCAAAAATTAAATACAAATACCCTATAATTGTACCAAATAAAACCAGACAACGAAGGAAACAAGCATAAACAAAATGCAGTTACGGAATTTAGTATGATTAAATCTGATTGGAAGTTCAAGTTATTCAGCAGCTTTGTACTGGTTGACCCTTCCTACTCAACTGCTCCTCACAAATATCGTCAAGATCATGAGCTTCTAAGCAATGTTTAATTCCTTGTAACTGAGACTTTATGGCATCTCTTGAAGCAGCATATATCATTTTAGTCTTTATATTTGAACTTGTGGGAGTCCTAAACATATATTAATGAAACTTCAAAAACATACCAAACAATAAAAAACAAGGCAGTCCCTTTATTGGGATATTCATAATCATATACAGCATACCGACCCTCACCACTCTTCATAGCTTCGATTAAATCGTTCAAGAAATCACTATAAGTTGCATCTACAACAAGTTGTAATAGTAGCCCATCCTGGGTTTTCATCTACCTCGATCAGCTTGTCTTAAGATACGTATTTCTTCCTTTTCATGAATGTGAAACAAAATATAACGATGTCGTTTATTCATTTTCAGATCATTGAAGGCAACAACACATGAAGGGTGACATTTTATGCCAGAAGCCTGCAATGCAAACGACGGTTATTACACAAAATGTTACGGGAAATTGGCAACTCTTATCCTTATGTCAACTAACCATTTTACCTGGCGTTCAACTACAACTGAACTGCCCGCTGTAATAACTTGGAGCACCAACCGCACAATTGGAAACACTATAACATATTTTGAAACATCGCTTCTCGGTTTATAATTTTTCGTCTTTAATTCCTCACGGGGCTTGGAAGACTGTACTGCCTGTCCGTTATAAGCTATAATGTTATGACGCCTATTGAGAAGTAAGAGTTGGTATTGGTGTCTTTCGCCACTATATGGTACGGTATGGTACCTTTGGTACGGTATAATTCACTCTTACAGACTTTAGACGAATCATTTACCCCATGAAATATGTGAATTCCAGATAGTTCATTACCACCAGATTCTGATGATAAAGGATAGTAGTCGTTTGAAGTCTGCGTTAATCCCTAGAATACGTAACTCCATATGGATACAATTTCTACTCGGAAAAGATTACCAGTGCAGCCGATACTATTAATTGCTCCCCAGAATTTGATTAACCTCATTTTTCAAGACCACTAAAGTGGCATATAGTACTCCAGAATACTTAGTTAGAGCATTCATCACTGAACACTCGATTCATATCCTCAATGTCTAAGTCGATTGTTTAGAGGAGGGCTAGCGGCCAAGCATTCACGCGATTCAGTACGCTGTCGTGCTACTTCCAGTTGTTCATTCACGATCCCTAGCTAGTCCACCAATCATTCTCACAATACGATTGCAGTCCCAAAATGTACTTCGTATTTTGGATGATCAATTCAATGTTTTGCTTTGTCTTTGGTCTACTTGGAACGAATACTATAGAAGCTGTGGGTGGAAGATCGGGTGTTAGCATACATCGCACTGTCCGTGAAAGTCAACGCCCTCGGTCTCTAAACTGATGAATTTCATCTTTGTTAAACACACTGACGAATCCAGTAAGTTCGTCCTATTTTGTATCACTGACAGAGGTTCACAGTTCTTTGCAGTTATCCACACTCGGCTGCGAGAATTAGGTAAATGCGTCACTGTGCAAATGTCCAGCCCAGAGGTAAGTAACCCCTCTGAGATGCTCAAAGCAGTCCTCCTTAAGAGCTAGGATCTCCTGGTTGGCAGCTCCTTGATGAACTTTTTCACAGTGTCAAGTTTGGTGGTCATTCGACCGTGTGCATGTTGGCACGAATGAGGGAAATTATTGGCTAATGTTGGTTCGATGAGGAACTCTTTAGAGAGTTGTGCTTATCTGGGTCTCCACAAGCAGTAAAAACTGTGCCTGTGACACTCTAAAGTGCTGTTGTTGACGATTTAACCATTTCGGCTGGCGAAATTCTGGAAATAACACAATGTGCTCGGTCACGAAACAACCTTTAAATATTTGCACTGAAGTGACAGAGTTATACAGCTCCGTTAAGCGAGTACTTGGGTCAAACGGCCGACGCATTTCCTCTTATTATCGACAGAATTCCTCTCAACGTAGAAACCCACTTGGTCGTCCAATATACAAACCATGTTCATCTAAAAATCCTGACTGGTGTTGTTATAACAGTGCCAATGGCCAGGAAGCAAAATGATGCCGAAAAGCCTGTAGTTTTTGCAAAGACTGTATGAGTGGGAAGCTTTCTCGCCGGCGCGCATCAGTGGCAGCCAATGACGGTGACAGTAGCCGTCTGCCTAACACCCACGATGTAACCAACAAAACCCGGCACAAGTTTGAATCAGGTGCCGAAGCTATCATCTTTCCTGCTGTGGGAGAAGATTGACAGAAGGAACCTACCTTCAACCAACAGACTGAGAATGGGAAGCCTGTTGCAACGTTCGGTAAGAAATATGGCTGTCTGAACGTAGCCTTATGCAAACATTTTCAGTGGATTTCGCTTCATGCTGACGGCACAATGCCTATCATAGGAATGGACCCACATAACCATCATGATCTACTCGTAGATGTCTGATAGACGGTAACACTAGACTGTCGGTTATGGTCAATACCTACGAAGGTCATAGATTGTCGCTGGTTAAGAAAGAGGCGACCTTTGATCAAAATTTTCAGCCGGCTGTTGACAAGTACCCAGAGTTTACTTGCCTCTCCAATGAATTGCCGTGCACAACGAGAGATTTTATGCATCACATCACCACCTGAGGACAACCCATGACATCTAAAGTACGACGTCTTGTTCCCCGAAATTTCAGACTTGCTAGAAATGAAGTCTGTTCTCATTGATGTATCACTGATATACTTATTGGTAATCATTGAATCTAGGTACTATTATCCTCTATTTTATCTTAACTCCCCAGGACTCAGACAAAACTGAAACTTGCTGTTTTCATCCCTATCCTTCGTTCGCTTGAAGTCTCGTTGCTCAAATGAAATAGAAAAATACCACAAAACCAATGTTAGAGAAAAACTATATTTTCATCTAAAGTGTCCAAGGTAAGACCAATATGGTCAGCATAAAACATTGCGAATCTATATTGTCATTCCAAGGACGCTTTAGCTTGTTGTCGTGTTTATGGCAACGGTAAAGAATAGACACCAAAGTCAAATGGTCTTGAGTCAACCTATCAGATGGCTCAGCATTAAACATGATGTTTTAAATAATGTTCTTTGCTACTTTCACATGGATGTTACAATACCAGTAATACGACGACTAGTCCTCTTAGGCATTAACATTCATACACTCGAGTGGAAATGTTATTCGCAGCTATCATCATTAGGCTACATTCTTGATAAAGTCAATTGTACATCTGAATTAGTAGATCGCATTATTGGAGCTCATAAAAATTCTGTTGAAGGATTTTGGTTCCATCTAAAAAATGTATTATGATAGTAAACATTTCCCAATATGATACGTTATACAGCCACTTAAAATTTTGTATCGACATTGGTTTGACATATCTACAGACACTCTTATGAGAAACCGGGACCAGTTTTTACAGCATCTGAGAGACACATACCCCATACAGTTTAATCTTATTACACATATGTCTTATAAATACACTTATTTGGAATAAATGCCACTTTTTATCTAGAAGAATATAATTAGTAGGTTCAAGGCCATTTAAATTTGGCGTCCATTCTTCGTTGTTGCAGTGTTTATCCTCTAAATGTACTTCTTAGGATATTATGTCCTGAAATAGCCCATGATCACGTGATGAAATAGCAGGATATTCACTTCTAAGAAGAATCCACTCTGTGAAGTAAATAATATGCAAAACTATGCCAACAACCGCATTAAAAGCATAAGTAAGGCCGTACAGTCCACGGAAAATAACGACAGAACTTGCTCGCATATTACGCCAAGTCGCACTAAGATAAGAGAGCGATTGTAAGGCGCGCTTACAATCTCCTGGTAATAAGGGCAAAACACCGCAAGTCACCATAAAAAGATAAACCCACGGCCAATACCGTAGAACTCACAGCCTCTTCTTCTCAAATCCCATCATACTAACTCCACAAAACACGATACCAAATGAAAGACTTGTGACTTACAATCTCACTCTTAAATTAACCCCTCCACCCTTTATCATGAATCTGGATATGTCTCTGGATAGCCCTAAGACAGAAATTAATCCCTTTCGTAAGTCGAAAACATCCTCTCCTAACAGGACGTGACAGGTCAATGGAGTTCGTCAACAAAAAATTCCAAAATACACCACTTGTAACGAAAAATCCCCAACATTTTTAAACTCCCAAGAAGAATACACGCTGTAAGGAAGTAGCATTCGGAACTATGCCAACAACCAAATTAAAAACACAAATAAGGCTATACAGACCACGGACAATAACGACACAACCTACTCGCATACTATGCCAAGTCACACTAGTTGCTGGTGTAGCGACACCATCACGCAAAATAGTACAAATGGCAACACTCAGAGCTCAGTCATCAACCACTCTGGTTCTTCAGAGCATGACACACAAAGAAACTCGGCAGAATATACGGAACAAGTCCGTTGGGAATCAAACCACAGTGCAGCAATGCATATAACAACGACCCATGTAAAGTCACTTAGAATGTCCTCACACAAAAGTCAGATTAACACAGAGTTGTTAAGCCATTCGGAAACAGTGGATTCCGATCCACACTTGAGCCTGATTGACAAGCTTAAATACTTAAAAATACCGCTTCAACTCACAGCTTTACCCAATCTTTACTACTGCTAGATTGAACTTAAACTAGCTTGCGATGCTTGGAGCTTGGTAAAAAAAACCCAATAATCATTATAACTGAATCCTGGTGTCATTCCAATATACCAGACGAAGAGATAAGCACCGATGGGTACAAGCACTTTTGATGTGACAGGGACGGTAGTAAGGGAGGAGGCTGCCTAATGTACTTCCGGAACACACTTACTGTATTACAGCTAGAAAATAGGGAACTCAATGACATGCACGACACCCTATGGGTCAACGTACACTTCAAAAGTGCCACACTACTAATAGGATGTTCTGGAGCAAGTATCCACTCTTCTATACGAGCATTGGATTATATGTGGAGACTTCAACCTACCCGAAATCAACTGGGACAGGCCCAGCTAAGTAAGACAAACTCTTAGGTACACTGGAAATTTCTGGCTGGAAACAAACTGTCCTCACAAGAGGTGATAAAGTGCTGGACTTAATATTTTGTCACGATCTAAGCCCCCATCAATCTCAGTGTGTTCTTCGTTTCCGGGTAGCGACCACAAAACAGTGATGTGTGCACTGCAACTTCCACTAAGTAAAAATCCAGCTCATACATCCACTTCACAACAAGTAATATGTAGGAACTTGAGTAAGACAAATAGGGCCTTCGTAGAATCAATGCTAAGATCCTTTGAAAGAGAGAACACTTCACCTCTTATTACCACTTGAGAGCTCTGAGCATCTTCTACCATAACTCAAACACATGCTTAGATGATGCCTTTCCACTCCAAACCATAAAGGTTTCCCCACATACAAAGTAATTTATGAAACCAAAGGATCACGCGAAGTTGAAGAGATTCTCGAAAAGTTGCCTCAAATACCACGACTTAGGCACGCTGGGCTATTTACTTAACGTCCTTAGCTCCATCTAACTAGCTCGAGTTTCACATAAGGAAAACGAAGAACGCACCGCATTAGTCAGCCCTGCTAAATTGTATGGTCTCAAAAAAATCCTAAATAAGCGATTGGCTCACAAAAATCACAGCATTTCTCTCCTCATAGAAAAAAGTAGGCTATGCGCTGATTCTGCAGACATGTGTGATTTGTTCAGCAAGACATTAACAGATAACTACCTTAACCCTACGTTCGCGTTACTCGGTGTACACCCTGCTACTAATATGGTATAAACTCTATCTCTTCTCACACTAGAACAAATTAGTACTGTTGAATTCGCTGATGCTAACATTAACCAAACTGTTAGTACGCTCAAAAGCTCGAGAGGTTTTGGGTACCGACGGTATATCAGCCTATTTTTTGTAAATATCTTGTCCTTGACATTCCTCTACTACTGCTTTAAATGTTCACAATGTCCCTAGAAACCCAAACTTACCCTGATATATGGAAAACAACATTTGTTATGCCTAAACACAAATGTGGCTCAAAAACAGAAGTCAACAACTTCAGGCCAATCAGTATCACACCTATCGCATCTGGAATTATAGTGAGACTAGTTAAAGATAACCTACTCAAGCATATGCCCAGCTGAGAAATTATGAGTCCAGGCCAACATGGGTTGCTAAAATCCAGATCTTGTTTAACATGCCACCTAGACCTCTTTAATATTGTGACCAGCAGTCGTGACAGACGACAACTAGTACTTGTCATCTACTCTGACTTTTCTAAGGCATTTGACCTTGTCGACCATTTACTACTGATACATAAACTGAACTCCTTAGGAATACGTGATCCATTATTAGGATGGCTTAAATCATTTCTTAACAACAGGTCCTAAATAGCTAAACTCAGGTCTGTAACTTCCGAACCTAGCCCAGTCACCTCTGGTGTGGTACAATGTAGTGTTATTGGGCCCCTCCTATTTGCACTATATATCAACGACATATGCGCTTGCTTCTCCCATTGGAGACTATTCATCTTTGCAGATGACCTAAAAGTAGCTTATACATTCCAATGTGATGACATAGGGTACTTCCATGATGTTGTGCAGAATGAATGGGATAAAGTGACTGGTTGGTCGTCTTTATGGAATCTACAATTCAACCTGAACAAATGTGGTTGGATCTGCTTCGGCGCACTCTTAATCGACATGAAATTAACTCTTCAATCGGCTAACCTAACCAGACTCTGTAATGTCGTTGACTTAAGCCTGAGGTTCTCCAGTGACCTAAAATTTTCTGGGCAAGTGGCATCACAGACTCGAAAGTCAAGGATGCTGTTAGTATGTACACTCAGGAACTTTCACGACAATGAAGCCAAGCTAATTCTATACAAAACATGTGTAAGGTCACCACTAGAATACTGTCTATTTATTATTAGCAGCACTTACACATATTATTATTATACGCGACAACCTAAGTATAGAGGGTATCCAACGATACTTCACCTCCGAACAACTTGGTTACGATTGCAAATAAAACTACATCTCATGGTGCATGATTCTAAATCTTGACACACTTTGGACGAGATAACTCATTATAAACCTAGCAATCTTCTTTAGGGTCCTACACGAAATGTTATTCTCAGACAATAAGGAAATACAATTCTCGCCGGAAGGCTCTTACGATCTGCGTAACCAAATTTGCACAGTGACAATAAAAGCCTTTAAATAAACACCCAGCGAAAACTTCACAGCCATGTATTCTAAAATATGGAACTGCCTGCCCCTAGAAATCGTAAACTGGGTCTGAGTTATAAGTTTCAAGCGCCTTCTGTACAGACTGTTCCACTTTACTGATCACATCAATGAACTATTTACTCCTAGAACGAATCATTTATCTGTTTACTTCAGTGCCTAAAGGAAGTGCATAAATTTCTTAATTACTTCATAAACCATTAATAGACTAGTGGCATAGATGCATAAAACGACTGAGTGGAAATAAATATATATGTTTACTAGATGGCAATGTACAGCAAATATAAACACATATGTACAAACATTAAGGTCCTATCCGTGTCCGCACACTTTTTCTTTCCTCTCTGGTACTGTGCTGCTCACCTCTTCTCTTCAATTTGCTTTGTAGTGCAAGTTGCGAAGATCTATAGCAAAACTGAAGTTGAACAGGGATTGAGGCCACTTACTTATATATCATCCTTCAGGGATTTGGCTCGTAATGACTCAGCATCTTTGGAATATCCACTGTTACTATAACAAGACGCTGTACAGCATCCTTTAGAAGCGGTATCAATAATCTAAAATGACTTCAGCGCAGTTAAATAAATCTGCATGGCGATGACCAATATTAGTCTACATTGAGCACATTTAACTCCTGGTGTTATTTACGGTGAAAATGCTGACAAAATCACACAAATGCATCACTTATTTGAAATTAATAACCAATTGTTTGTAATCCATCCAACACATACTTGGGTTATATTTTGATGCGAAGGCAATATTTATATATATCCTGATGTGCTCCATTGAATCACTAGTCAGCAGGTTGTTTCCACAAACTGAATACAAAAGGGCAGCAAGAATGGAACTTCAACATAAAACAGATTTATGCAATTTAAATGACACTTATCCGTGCCTGTACAACTGGTGTGTCCTACAAAGATTGGAATAAATATATATTATCAGCGGGAAACAGAAAGAAGTTTGGCTTGCCGCTTAACCTTGATGGCGACCTTCGCGGAGGGTGTACAAATTAACAATTATACGAAACTGTTCTCATTGCTTGTGATATCATCCAACAATTTAAATTTTTGAAAAAATTGATAATTAATGATATTTCATGATTTTGATTTATTAACTAACTGATAATGCCTGTAAAAATGGTATGCATCTCTTGTTGACTTTCTCGTTTATACGAAAGATAAATCAATATAATTTAATAATAATATACTTGGAAAGTATATTTGTTGGTCACCTTAGAGAACACCTTTAAAGGTTTACGAAGCACAAGATTGTTTCAGGTGGGACATACTGTGCAGTAAACCTACTATTAGCATGGAAGTTTCACATATGAATATTCCAGTCCATGTGACCTTCCCAGGCTTCGAGGAGGTGTTGGACACAGTTCACTGTAACCTTCTACTTCACAATATAAATCAGGCAGGTGTAAGTGGGAAGTTCCTGTCATGGTTGAAGAAAACCCAGAAGAAAGGAAATTCTGCGCTAGGATCAATCGAGTCGGATTATCCTCTCACAGCTCATCATCAAAAGTGTCTCCGGGCTCTGTCTTAGGGCGACTGATGTTCTCGATTTTCATCAATCACCTACCATGTCGTCTCAGCCGCCCAACTCGTTTTTACGCTGACGATGTACAGATTCGGAGGACAAAAAACTGCTCGGAAGACTCAGAGAGTCTTCAAGCAGATCGAAAACTACTGAAAGACTAGTAGGTGGCCAGAGGTATGACTTTCAACCTGAAAAAAGCAGAGTTCAGCAACTACGCACTTTAAGGCCGCAGAATACAAGTAACACTATAAATAGCGAAAGCTCCTCCCGGTCAACGTTGGAGCGTGACTCAGGTATAATCCTAAAAGAAGAGGTGGACGCAAGCCTGAATTACAAAAGGATGTATAGAGAGGTTATGTAGCCAAATAATTTGCAAGCAGACAGTTGAGTGCACTCACTCCTAAGCACTTTCTAAGGTTGTTCAAAACACACTTCAGACCTTACCTTGAAGTGCACAGGGTCGCTGTATCCTCACTGCTTAGAAGAGATGTAAACCTTTGGAAAGAATCTAAAGACGGTTGGCAAAAAGGATAATGGGTCTCCAGAATCAATCATATGATGAACGGCTAACAAATTAGGTCTCTTCACACCAAGCTACAATCGGCTTAAAGGGGAATCTATTACTGCCTAAAGGAATTATGAGTGATCAGAATCACCCAAACGATGGTGTTCTGCCGCTATGTAGGTATGCTCCAAATAGTGGAAATCCGTGAAGGATAGCTCATCAAATAGAGAAGACTTGAGTGAGCTTCCACTTCTTTTCACTGCAAGTTTGCTGTCTTTGGAATTCCTTGCCGGTAGCTATGGCACCGTCTGTGGACAGCTTTAAATGGAGGTTGAACAATCACTCAGTGATACAAGGACTGCGTTCAAATAGTCTATCTCCTTGAAAATCACACAGCATTAGTGGGTAGATACCTTAACTTATCGTCATTCGGTGGTTGTAAGACAGTTAATCGACACAAAATTGGACTTTCGGATTATGCCACTCAAAACCTATTAAGACCACAAGAAACAAAATTCTGAATTGTTGAGACAAGTCCAGTGTGGCGTGTGAATGCAAACGACTTCATAAAATGTCAGCAAAGGCTAATTGTCCCACCACTTCGAAGTTCAAGCATTCTCTGCTAGTAATAATAATAATGATTTGCTTCATTCCAGAAAGAGCACCTGTGATACACAATGGAATTTTCAGAATTTATCACAATATTGCATCCAATTTCCTCAAATTATAAATAAAATTAATCACAGAAAATTTTCCACATTTGCAACAGGGGTAATGTCAGAAACATGCAGCATATAAAATGGAAATAATAATAATGATAACAGCTAAAGTAATAGTAATAATACAAGTGAAAATTGCCGTGGGCTTGTTTCACACAGTATTGTCGATGTGGTATAGAAATCCTAGCATGTTTAAAAATATTGAATATAATGTTCTCTTTACATGATATGGTGAGGGGAAAAACAAAGATTACAGCAGTCATAGAGATAAGTTGGTGTTTGCAATTATGAAAGTAAAACAAAGAAGCAACAGGACCATAAATATAATAGAAATAATAAAAGTAAAACTTGAAGGTATATAAGGATGGATGGAGGAGATTGTTTATTTACTAGATGAAAAAAGGTTAGTTAATTCTTGCCTGACACTATTTTCATCACATAAAATACGTGCCAAGTATGGTATCATAGAAGTTTTATACTCAGACGCGCAAGCATACAGTTTTCTGAAGTTATTTCTTGTTCTACCTGAGGAGATGCAAGGTGGAAGCTGAGGGTGAAGTAGATGCTCCAGGTCAGACAAAATACCTCAAGCAAATTTATTTCACGAAGTCAAGTGCCTATCGACAACGACGTTAACTATGTAGTCCACTGGGACACCACTCACCCTACTTACCGTCTTCGGTATCTTGCGAATTGTGACACAGTCCTTTTTAAGCAACTCAGGAAAGAATAAGGATGAACAATAAAGAAGAATAGGTAAGATGCAAGAGTTTATAAACTGTAAGAGGAGGGGTTGAGTTATACCCGAGTGCCTTAACTTCTTAATGTAAAATGTCAGGCGGAATATTTTACTGGAGATCGCTGAGACATGGGAAGACCAGGAGAGATCAGAAGAGAGAATAAGTCCAAGATACTTAATTTCTGATTTAATCCCTATATCATTGTGGTCAATCTTACAACTGTCATGAGAATCGACAACTTCTTCTAACTGTCTTTTACATCTTAAGCTGAAATTAACAGTTTGACATTTAGAAGGATTCAGTTTAAGACCATTAGACTCAGACCATTTACTGACTCCCGACAGAAAGCTATTTATTTTGGTACAATCTAGCTGGGAGTTAACAGCCATTGAAACAGTTAAATCATCAGCATACTTCACAAAGTTTATTTCATCAGGGTGAAGCAAGTCATGTAAGAAGAAAGAAAAAAGAAAAGGAGAAAGGACAGAGCCTTGAGGGACACCAGCTTCGGTAGGCAGTGAATTGGAAGATTTCCCTTTATACATGGTGTACTGCTTACTTTCTGAGAAATAGGAATGTAACCAGTTAACAGCCCAACATTGTGTTTGACTTGCAGCAAGTTTATTTAATAAGATGTCTCTAGGGAACGAGTCAAAAGCAGATGTATAGTCTATGAAGGCACAGCGAACAAATTTAGACCCCTTGTCTAGACTGGAAGTAATGTTATCATATAAGTAAAAATTTTTTATTCTAAGAAAGACGGCAGTTGCATCTAAAGTGCTTCTACTGTGCTTATAGGCAAATTGTTTTGGGCCACTAAAAAATTTAAGTGAAGGAACAAGACTAAGTAAAAGTAGTTTCTCCATAGTTTTCAAAAAAGGGGAGGTAATAGCAATGGGTCTAAATTTGACACAAGCTCCAGTAAATGATTTAGGTATGGGTACAACTTTAATGTCCTTCCAAACGGCACGCACTATATTACTGGAAAAAGATTTGTTAAATATATCAGTGAGAGGGTGACTCAGAATGTCAGAACACTTTTTAAAAATAATACTAGATACATAAGCTCTAAGAAGAGCTCAGAGACTTGAGGCACTTTTGAAAATCATTTGTGTTAAAACCTGGAAAGGGGCTGTTATTAATAACACTAGTGATGCTGGGAAGCATGGCATTTGAGGGAGAGTCAATAAAAGATTTATTAAGAGTACATACATCAGAAGAATACGGAATATTGTTTACCTGCTTACCACCAGTGATTTCCTTAAATAGTTTCCACATATTTGAAGCAGTTTTGCAGGATATGAATTTCTGGTTATATATAACATTCAATCTCTGCATTTCAGATTTGATAAGGAAGTTAGTTCCTTTTACACCACTTTTATCTTTCATTTAATATAGTATTTCCTTCTCTCTACGGAGCTATTTAAGTTGAAGTGAAGAGAAACGGTCAAATTTGACGAATAATGTTTCTTTTGGACAGCAGATTTCGAGACAGAATTTCAAAGAAGATGTAATATTAGAGATAGCGTCATCGAATGAATCACCATTAAACAGATCTCATCTTGTGTCACTGAGCATGTTTCTAAGATGATGTACGTTCTCATTTGAGTAACATTTGTGAACAACTTTCTTGGACAAGTTTGAGAAGGCTTTACTGTGTAACTTTCCGTAAATTTTGGGTAGAACTCGTACAATACATTGGTCACAATTGAAGGGAGGAGCTCTTTTACGAGCTTCGTATATTCCAGAATCATTTATAAATACTAAATCCAGTGAAGTATCTTGTCGAGTTGGGAAGTTACCAACATTTTCATGACCCAGCAATGTAACAAAACTGTATTCACAGGAGTTGAAGTCACCAGTCACTATAGACAAGGAGTTACCAAATGAAGCAGCAGCAAAAGTAGTGAATTCATCAGCAAAGATCGATAGTTCTGAGGGACTGTAACAAGGCTTTCACACATGTTACAGATATTTGTGACAAAAATGAAATTATACTTAGACAAGTGTTTAGGTCGACATTTGACAGTTATACAATCAATACTGTCATTTGATAATCTGAGACAGACGTTGTTGGCAGTAGACCACTTAGAATTAACAAAAGCGCCAACACCACCACCTCTCTTCTTCTTTCAGCTGCATCGGTTTTGTCTGTACATTGTGAAACCACTTAAGGAGACTAAATTATCGTCATACGAATCGTGGAGCCAAGTTTCTTGAAGAGTAATTACACCAGTATTACAATATACATTTGAGTATAATAGAGAATGCAAGTAATTAATCTTGTTTGGTAGAGATCTGCAATTTGTGCTCATAATCACAGGAACAGTCATCAAATGCATTGGAGTACGCTTTGAAGCTCGTTGCCATCCACCATGAAGCTTTTTCTTAAGTTTGTTGAAAACTAGTAAATCAGCCGGTTGGAAACGTTTTAAATAACCGCGAGAGTAAACAATACGATTAGGACACATAATTGAATGATTAAAATAAAATAAATCCGAGGAAATAGATGCACTATGTAATATGGAAATTTTGGTAGCCCAAGATTTTAGTTTACTGAATTTCAAATCATTTAAGACGAAAGAGCAGTTATAAATCTGGGACCGTAGCTCAGCACAAAACACCGTGTCAGCCCAGAATAATGTGTAGTAATAATCTGCTCACCTCCTCTGGCTTAAATTTACCAAAAGTGGATCGTGTACAGCAACAGTCACCTAGTACTGACAGTAGCATTCAGCAAACTACACAACAACCACGCCTGCCAATGGAACTAGGAACTGATTTAGATATCAGTATCCCTGTAAACACAGCTTCACTGAAAGGTATCAAGACAGCTGGTACAGTAGCAAGTGGTCCTAAGAAATTTTCACCTAGACATAGTAATCTCACTACGGCGAACAAACTCCGCAGGACTGAGTCTGATAATGAGGAAGAATACCTTGTCTTGAGCAAGCCTGCTGAGAGTAAGCGTGTCAACAAACTCATACTGGGTACGAAGAGACAATTTCAAAACACATGTATGTTTGGTGGCTTTCAGCATATTCTGCCTTCTAGAAATTTGGCTCGAAAAACCCCAAAGTCCTGCAACTTAAGCACCTTCCTCCAAAATATTATTCCTGTAATTAAAAAACAGCTATAAGACACGAACCGGAATGCCGATAAGCAGATTTATGAGTAGACCTTACATTGCTTCGCATCAACCCACAATCAAGCCCCACCCACTACT
>OX235271.1:201635871-201784570 GCA_944472155.2 Trichobilharzia szidati
TGTTACCCAGAACTTCTGTTGCTGATTCATGCAGCACTGTTTTAATGGTTTCAGTGAGTGAATCGATATTGTCGTGAAACAAGGTAAGTGCAGCGAACTTGCCCCCTACATTTGCCTTAAACATTTCTGCTATGTTTGGGTCCCTAAGTTTCTCTAGGTCATATCTGATTCGAGGGCTTATTTGTCTGCGGTTCTGTTTTAGTTTTAATTTTATAGTCATTAAAACCATGTCATGATCGCTGCCTATGTCTGCTCCAGGAAAAGTTCTGGTTTTAGCCTTGTTAATGCTTGACTTGAATCTTGCTGGGAACAGAATGTAGTCTATCTGGCTATGTGTTTTGTTGTCAGGTGAGTGCCATGTTGTTTTCCTTGATGTCTTATGAGGGAATAGAGTGTTGGCCAGTGTGAGCTTGTGGCTGCTTGCAAATTCCAGCAGTCTTATTCCTCTCTCATTGGTTTCACCTAATCCAAAACGTCCAGCTGTGCCTGCCCATTGGTCATATGCATCTTCACCTACCTTAGCATTCCAGTCACCCATGACAATAAGAATGTCTTTTTTCGGAGCCTCATTAATACACTCCTCTAGTTCATCATAGAAGCATTCTACTTCCTCGTCCTGGTATTCAGATGTAGGCGCATAAACTTGTATTATTGTTATGTTAAGTGGTTGAGCCCTAACTCGTAGAGAAATGATTCTATTGTTTACGGGTCTACAGCTTATTACAGAGTTAACTTGTTTTTTGTTTACGATGAAACCCACACCATGTTGGTGTTTCTCTTCGTCCCCACTGTACCATATCTTATGACCCTCTTCTGTAGTTGTTACTCCCGAGCCTGTCCACCTAACTTCTGATAAGCCTAGGATGTCCCATCGGTATTTACTGAGTTCATGGGTCAGTTCTTTTACTTTCCCACAGGCATAAAGCGTTCGAACATTCCATGTTCCTATGACTGTGTCAGCATTTGGGAGTTTTATTAGTCGGTGTGTCTCAGTAGCTAACTTATCACTTCTGCCCTGTGACACGGCAGCAGAAAGCGCGGTCGTTGTTAAACTGGGCCCCGACCGATCCGGCATGGCGTTTACTGATATTGTTCTCATCATAGCATTACACTGGGTTTGGTAGGTCTTGGTGGCACCCATCTCCTATCCAAGACCGATTTTTCCTCAGGGTTGTCTCCCGAAGATGGACTGTCTTTCTGGACTTATGAGCTCCATCTACCCAGTATTGTGTTTGATAGTTCCTGGTGGGAACTATCTCCTCTCCTAGAGCGATGTTCCCTAAGGGTTGTCTCCCTAAGGTGGACTTATATTACTTACCTTATCTTACTTACCTTACCATGTCTCCGCAACCGTAAGCCCTACAGAGACGAGACTAAAACCAATAGATTCCTCTCGTCAAGCAAAATCCAATGATATATAAATCAAGGGGTCAACGCTCTTCCTAAGGAAAATACAGGGGTTTCCCTGCGTAGCCGTTCCCGCCTCTCTGGTGTCCCTGAGGTTGATGCTGCCTATTACAGACCTATGCCATAGCATACAACCTAATGTTGCGGAGCTAAAAGTGTCAGGAGCTACGCCTGTAGCATGACCTACAGGCCAAGAGACAGAGTATCCTCCCTAGTCTTTGAAAATCCCTAGTCGGCCGGGGAGAAGCTATGTGTCCTTGAGACTGGTGGTAGTGGATAGATCTCATCGAGGGCTATCCATTGGTATATAGCTTCTCTAGGTCCTGGCCTCCCTAAGGAAAATTGCAAGTCTCGGCCCTAAGTGCCCTAGCATAGTAAGCATGAAGCTAGCTAAGTCCGAAATCTAGTTAAAATCAGTCAAGTGAAAATAATCAGCACACAGAAAACCTTGGTTACTTCGTTTTACAGAAGCCATTGCTGTCAAACTATTATAACTTAACCTCTGTATACACAAAACGTAGTCGAGTTAACCTCGTACTATACCGGTAACTAGATCTGTTTATATCTTCAGTTGCTTTTTAAATAAAGCTGTAGTCTGACGTGTGTAGTGCATGGCATAGTCATTTAAACCAATGACGATCCCCAGCTTTATTGATCGATCCATTTCCGTTGCCTAAAACGCTTTATCTAATAAAACTGTTTCACTTAACATAAGAGATAAACAAAGGTATTTATAATCAAAGGTAAATTTCTACATCTTGTGTCCTCAATAGCTATGTCTCACAGATATAAAGTAGTAAGGAACGAACTAAAGCGTAATACACGCAGCTGGAGATAACGTTGGCGCTAAAAATGACAAAAGTTGACCAGCGCCAAACATGACTTCATATCTGTTGTGATTCTTTGTGAGCAAGTAGTTTATCACAGTTGAAGGTGGCATCACAAATGTGTATAACTATAGAAATTAGGTAACCTTAACCATTACTATTAGTATTTAGCAGATTTCAGATAAACACGTTTATTAAAATTCAGCAATTAATAACATGAACTTGAATATACGACTGTGTAGGCCACTTAGTTACCTTATACATTGTTCTTACGTCCGTCTTATCTGTGATATATTCTACTCCAGCTGGCAGTGTGTCAAGCAGTTGTCTACTGTCTTTCCTAGCACTCTTCTTTATTTAACAACTCAGTGCGTTGTACATTGAACTCAGCTTCTCCTCTTGAATTTCATCCTTGCGCTGGTTCATCTTCTGTCTGAATATCTTCATGTCCTCTTCTACCTTCCTGGCCCTCTTAGAGAGCGATTTCTTGTCTTTCCTCTTCTTTCCTGATAAGATGGCTGTATACATTTCCTTGAACGTCTCCTTCAGAGTATCCTGATCTTCATCGACACATGTTGCCACTATGGTGAGCACGCTCCTCTGGCTCGGTAAATCGAACACTCTTGAAATCTGTGTATTGTCCATTGCATAAAAGCTTCCAGTGAATTGATCTCTGCCTCATGTCATGTTACAGACATGGCAATACAATGTCAAAGAAATGAAACTTCCCATCACTTTCATATGCCATACTGAAGTCAGTATTTTTATGTGCGTTATTAGACAGTCCTAGTAGGTTGGACGCATGGCTTCATTTTTGGCAGACTACAAATGTGTCGAAAATAAGGCGTTGTTCCCTCGATTACAGTGTTTTCTCAGGCTTAGACATGTAGATGTCTGCTAATACAGAGCTTCACCATCTATTTAACGGTAAAGTGTGCTGCCAAAGTGGAATTATTTATCCAAGGAACGCACTAGTGGTAGGTGTTTATAGAAAGATCAGAATGCTGACAAACAAAATTGGTAGTTGTATTAGGTGGGATCTTTCTAAACTTGGATGATACATCAGATGACATCATGAACTTGTCGTGTTTTTCAGGCTTTCCGTGAAATAAAATGGATTTTCCATGGTGAGCACACTCATCCCTCAGAGAATTGTTTTCTACGAGCAGTTTTCTGTTGAGGATATTTGATGCAATAAAATAAAGAACTCAAGAAGACATGTAATTTCTTAGTTTTTCCTAGTCTATGAACGACGCGCTGGAGGTGGACAGCATGAAATTCTTTAAAAATTTTGAATGAGAGAATTGTCCAGTTTTGTACATGTTCGCCAAAGCAATTCCTGAGACCCAGAAAGAGGCAGCTGTCTGTCCTTCCTTGTCCTGGCAACTGAATGTATATACTATCTCTTTCATTCAATTACTTGATCTTGGCTTGGATGCCTTCTTTTTCGCTGTTATGCCTTTTGGTTATTATTGGTTTAGATAATTTGAGTTATTCAACTAATCAGTTAATTACTTATCGTCCTATCCACCACCTCTTGTCCTTATAACAGAACTCCCTTGATATTGTATCTTGGATATTTTGCTTTTTGTTTAAACTTGGACCTTCAGTGTATAAGGTATAAAGTTGTAATTTCTGAGTAATGTTCATTAGTTTTCAAGTCTCTTTTAAGGTAACACCCTGTGACATTCTTTAGAATGTTAAACTCTTTCTGTACGTGAACTTATTCATTTCGTTAGGCTGTACGTGGATGATGAGACGGTGACGATATAAGCGGTTCTACCATTTTGTTCCGCTTTAGCATGAAATTATAGTGGTGAAATCTTATCTGTCATTGGTTGGCCAATATTTACTCTTTAGTTCTATGTGATGGATGTAACAGATCAGTCAAGGTGAGACACTAACTGTCGTAATACATTTTGAACTAACTTTAGTAGGTTTTAGGTAACTGACAGGAATAACTGCGCGTAAGCGTCACCCTCACTGGTTTCTCCCCCACTCAGTCCATTCAACGAATATCAAATTGATGAGTTGCTGCTGATTTGTGATAATCGACATTTGTGTTGAAGTAAATGAGAATCAGATACAGATTGTCGCTTCTATTGAATTTTTAAAAGTAATTAGTACATTAAAATTGGTCAGCAAATTATTCAATACAATTATAAATAATTGTCGATCTATGGACCTAATGGTTCACCCCGACCACCACCGTCTTTCTCGGTGCGATTTATTGACACGTTGAAGATGGCCACCTCAGTTGAAACGAGCAAATGCAGCCAGATAATTAACATTCCAATTATCAATCCACAGAGTACGTGTTGATCATTTCGAAATGTGAATCGTCTGTCACCTAGAAGTGCTTGAACAATGATAGCTATCTCCTGAAAATGAAAGAGAATCTTGTTAAGGCTTATTCGTGTTCAGTATATGTAAACATCTTAATATATTTGAATGAAGTATCAAGTATCAACCAACTGATAAAATTCCTAATACCATTCCTAACGTGGAAGAGAAGGTGAAGACATGAAATTTTATCACTGGCCTAATGTTAGTTCATCAGTCATTCACAAATATTAATATATATTTGAAAAAATGGGAAATATTCAAGCAAACAGTTGAAAGTGATAGAAATAAACCACTCAAGTATGTAAATTCGACGGGCATATTGGAATCTCAGCTTCCGACTCAATTTTTTGCAAGTGTATGCTAGAAAAGTGAACCTTCTCATACCCCATTGTGCTCCAATGGCGAATATTTGAAGTTGACCGTGGTTCTGTTTCTAGTGCTGCTTGCATCCTCTCTAACAGTTATGAACCTCACAGTGTTACAAAGCGGAATCAATCACTGCACAAAGTGCTTCCTTTGATGAGAATATTTATGAAAATAAACCGGAAAATTGTAGCTCAACAATGGGGGTGATATCTTTCATATTTAGAAAATTTGATAGTCAAATGTGATAAGGGATAATGAGTCTTGTTGAGGGGGGATAAATCTTAGTGTAGCAATGTTTTAGTCTATGGTGAAATCACATTAAGTGTAAGCTTAAGTTCAGATCGAGCAGTAACGAAGCAGTCACTTCACTGACATGGCATTCCTTCAGGTTCTGATAAACAATTGTTGAATTTTGTCAGAGAACATATGGAAAGTAACATTACTCTTCCCAAATTGTTAGTTATCCTGAGGCAAGGAGCTAATTGCGCTATGTGATTAACAATGATTAATAAATCTAAAAGTGGAGTTCAATATCCGTGAAATATTGATGTGTTTGTTTACTTTATATGGGAAATAACGGCAAGAAAGAACGAAATGGAACTCTTGGTACTTATTTACTTGTAGCTGTTGACAATAAATTTACTTAAGGCAGCTAGATTGATGACTCTGTGTATTTGTAAACAGTATGTTCCAGCTTCAAGTTCTAGTATGAGAACTCACAACTATTGAGAAACATTAGGGCGATATTCATTTTCTATTTGCAATCAATAGACTGTGCGAAAGAAGTAAAATGAAGCTTCAATACCGAGCAACATTAGGCGCAACAGTTAGAGTATATTAATCCCCCCATATAAAATACGTTGAATAAGAATTTCCTTAGTATCGTAAACTAAAAGTGCGTCAACTGCTTCAGTTATCTACTTCATTCAGTACATGTTCGAGCTCTTAAACTGACAACAACCAGCTTCATTTGTAAAAGCAATAATCTCATTTACCATTGATGACCGACTGATAAACATACCGAAATAACTGTCCACATCATGGCGAATCCACACAGTATTATGAGTACCTGTCAAGAGAATGATGAATCGAATCAATGATTTAGCCCAAAATACACAAAAATCTGATTGTGAGTTTTGTCGCAATAAATTATTTTACATTAGCCTTCACGTTTGTTAATTATTCACTGAGATCAGTGTAATGACACATTTTATAAATTGTAATAATAGTTCATAGGATGTTTCGAATGTGAAGACATGCTAATCCCAGTCACTGTTATCCACATTCTGCATTCAAAGGGTGGACTGGGAAACCGAAGGAATCATGATATTCCATGTGTGATTTAGTATATTTTTTCTGCTTCCAAATTAAGGCAGAGAATGAGAGTGTGCTATTGTTAGACCCCTGTCTAGCCAGGCTTAGAATGAGTAAGTCAAAAATCAAAAGTGATGAAGACGTCCGAGCATAAACACAACGAAACTCAATCACCATTACTTGGAGGAATCCAAACAGAGTTGTCATTCCACTTACCTGATCAAGTCAAAATCGTTTTAACTACAGGTGGGGTCACGGATGAGAATGTCATAGTCAGTTAGGATCGGAAAGGCGATACACAGAGGTGTTGTTTGCTCTGAAAGTGGTCGCGAAACAATAAAACAACTGGCACACGGAACAAGAACCGAAGTGTCATTGCATGTATAAATTCAAGGCATATTTGAGATAACTGTCCATAAGGGACAAGCAATAGTTTAATCTACTAACAAATTTCCCACCTTCCAATTCGAATCTTGTTGCCATTACCCTGTAGGTGGCTGACTTCCCCTACAGAAGAGTCTTCGATACTTTTAAGGACAACATCATAGCCATAGACTCTATGTGCTCGTTGTTGAAATCTGGATGACAGAAGTAGATTACAGCGTCTCCTATTGACAGTGGAGTTTCCACTGTCATTTTATCTCCCTTACAGGTGTCTAAAATTTCTATATGATGTCTCCTTGCTCATACTGCTCTCAGCGCAGTCCTGTCAGATTTAATTATACTGTAAGTTTTCTATGTCCTCCATTTCCTTTCCATCGAAGAAAGATGGATAGGTTGATTGACGTCAAGCAGCTTCCATCGCCAGCGACTTTTCTGCGTTATACTTTTCTGCTGATTCCAGAGTGAAAGAGATTTTTCATCCACGCCTTAAAGTTTCAGTAGTGATACTTCTGGCTTACATTTGGTGTCTCTCCCAGCTTCAAGCCCATTCTACCTTCTTTTCCTGGATTACTAACAGTTAGTAAGCTGTATCAAATTCTTTTAGCATATTTCATTAGTGACAGATAATTTTTAATTAAGAGCAACTCACAGTTCATCTGATTACTTACATCAAATTCTCGCCAGAATATGAAAGGGAAGAATATTACAACAAAGGATAATTCCACAAGGAATGTGGCAAGTATGAACTCCCCAAAACTCTTGAGTATATCGAATCTGTTGACGACACTGACAGCTACTACAATCCCTGCAATAATCACAGTAATAATCCATGTGACAAATGTCCACCAGAATGGTAAGTCGATGAGTGGAACAGCTGCAGGAAAGGCAATGATTATTGTCTAGAGGGGAGAAAGAGGAGAAGCAAACAATAATGAAGAGATGGAATACAACAGTTACCGAAAAGTATTTCCGGAAATGAATGAGTATTCTGAACTGATGTTACTGGTTGAAGACAAGAGGAAAAATACGGCAAACCCTGGTCTTCAGATTACAGACGAACCATTATAAGGCATACATACACTGAATCACTTCAAACAGCATGCCAGTAACAGGTACAATAATAGTTACACTATAGAACCTAACCAACATGGGGTTGGTTTCACTCTGATTGTCAGTGATTACGAACATTGGACGTTTGTTCACTGCGCTTGGTCACCACTGGCGGGTAACTTGAAGGCGTGAATAATTCAGTTGTGTACAGTTTAGAAGAAGACGAAAGAATACGAATAAAAGTACAATACGTTACTTGTAAAACATTTCTTTATAGACTTAGTACAGAGTATTGATTTTAACTGCCAAAGAATACTGTAAGATCAATTCAATTCACATCCTTGAATCAAGTCAACCTGTCCCGGATCAGCCTAGCATTGTTGCAACACAATTATCCATGCCTAACGTGTCTATCCCACCTTGCTTAATGAACTGTGTGTGTGTGTTCTTACTTCGATCCGTTTAGTCAGACAGTTGAACTCATGACCCAATCAGAGTATTTTTGTGAACTGTTATTTTGCTGACCCATGTCTTACTTTGTATTATTCTGTTGAATTTATCTTATTTATTGAATGGTTAAATAGCCAATTGAATTCTATCTTTGTGCCTATGCTTTGTCTACCTCTTACTTGGGTTCATTCTTCTACTGACTGCCTACCCGAACGGTCGTGTCTGATCCGGCTAGTTCTTAATTTTGGCTTTGACGTTATTCCGTTCTGATAGCGGTTCCTTGCTTTCTGTTAAGCATTGTGTATTGTACTCTTGAAACCGTTAAGGTTTGTTGTATATATATTTATTGATTTGTTAATTAATAGTGCCGTAGAAACAGTCACCGGCTTCTTGTTTGTTCTGGACCTGGATAGCCTTTATCTACGCGTGACTTAATTTCAAGCGATATTGCGCTTACAAATACAATTTCTTGTCATTCATTGGGTTTTGGAATTAAAATCGATATCTGTGCTTAGTGGTCGTCGATTCAGAGCGTCTTCGGAAAGAATAGGAACTTAAGATTAAGTTCCTTAACACTGACATTACCACAAAGTTGAGACTTGTCACTTATGAAACGAATTGCGAAGATGTATTCATCCCGTGGGTCTCTTTCTATTTCCCAGAATGTATTTATCCAGTCAGTCAGAAATTACTAATTAATAAGTGTTAGGTGGCACGAAGAGTTAATTCCTTGTCTTTAGGTTTCAAATAAATCATTTGTTGCCGTATGTACCTCCAAATTTCTATCTTCAATTCATTCTGCAATACCAAAGTTGATCGATTGGATTTAACCACAAGTACACTCAAACTGCAATGATACTACAAGGAACTAAACGCACATCTATCATGAAAATATTAAGGAAATCGTGTTCAGCCAATAGGTTCATTTCTACTTTCAACGATGTGTGTTGAAACCTGATCACATACATTTCCTCCACTCTTATAATTCACGGATGTGTTCCTACTATGGATTGACCGTTTCAAGAACGACTGCAGTTGCTTTAATATTTCTACTATTTGTTGTTCCAGTCAGCTGAAAAAATATAAACCCTAGTTTATCGCTATTTCTTTCATATTCCAAAATCAGATACAACTAAGCGTCAGGAATTTCAGCTCTGAATTCGCTTTTTAGGGATAACACGATTTCTTTCTTTATTTTAGTGTAAATATTATCTCTTTTCTGTTTCCTTTAAAGATATTGCGTGATTTTTATGTGGAGTCACAAGAAAGGCAACACGCGTAACATGTCCTTATATGAACATCTAACATTTGAGACATACTAGAGGAAAATATCATTGTGAATGTAGTACTTTCATAAAACAAATTGACTTAAAATTATGAATGAAAAACGCACTCCACTTACAGCAATTATCAAGTAGATATAATTGTAGGGGTAGGCGGACTGTAACTGTGGTATTAGCAGCATCTCCAGTTGTAGAACTGTTCCCAGAATTCTGTATTGTTACAAACAAAATTGATGAAAGTTACAAAGATTTGGATTCTGCAGATCAAGTTGTACAGGATGTGGACAAGGGGTGATTGACATCTCTTATAAATGTGTCGACTTAATATGACGATTGCTACCAGAGTACTTAAACTACACTTGATTGTGTCCTTTCGAATGATGGGTAATGTGTAAAACTGGTAATTGAGATAACAATTACTATTTATTCTGACAGATTTGTAGCACTCAAATGAATAAGTTTTCATTTTAACATGCAAGATCATATCTCATATAATAATACAACATATTCAGTTATCAAAGTTAAAACTTTTGATTTTTGAGACAATATTGGTTGAAATGAAATAATGAGTTGCTCACGCAATCCGTTGGGTATTTGTGTCCTTCAGTGTTTCCTACTTAGTCTACCATCAATATCGATTGTTTACCTTGTGGAATGGTGGTTTCCTTGTCAATGACAGCTTGCTATAACAGAAACTCAATTCCACCTCACTATATTGAATCCTAATGCCTTATTCACTGTCTTTCTCTTGGCGTTATTGTCTATGGTGTAGCAAATTATGGGGTGTATAATAAATAGGGTGATATATTAGGAATGGATAAAATATCAGTATTAGACGTACCCGCACATCCATGAAAACCAAGAACTCTGTAACATCCATTCATGAAGTTGCTTACTGGAAAACATTTCGTTAACATAATTAGTCAACAACACGTAGCTTACACAAGTAACACGAGAGCGCAGATTTCCCACACTATTGTAATCTGTACTGCTACTACAATGAAAGTCTGTGAAAAATGAACAGAATTCCAAAATGCAGCTAATACCTTCCAAATGAACTCCCTGGTCCTATGTTCAACAGGAAACTGATTGGAAACAGACTTGGTTAATTCGGTTATAATTGATAACAATAGAGAACATACTTCTGTGTTACTATGTGAATTCATTGTGCCTTGAGTTGAAGGCAGTTCATCCGTTGGAGTAAATGGGAGGACTGTTTGGTTTTCATTTTTGACTGATAATATTTTCAAATGGTTCATAATAAATTAAAAAAAGGGTTAAAGAAGAAAATTTGATGGCTGCCTCATTTAAAAAGAGTGATACGCGCCTATGAATTATGTCTCCTTACGATAGACTACTCGAGAATTCGTGACTAACGATTAGACCTCCAACCAAATGGTTGCATACAGGGAATCCGTTTGTTTCATTTTACTAGTCGATTTTACTACTTTAACTAGAGCATTCACACAATGACATAGCTACTAAGCGTTTCCTTTTAGACGACCCAGTTTCAAAACTGGAAAGGAGAACAGCATGGTGTGGTACAGATTACACAATGAGCTCTCTGGATATTCAGATTTCCCTGTTGTCACAGGTGAAATATATGATGTGTCTCAAATATTCGAGGACCAATTCTGTAGCATCATTATTCATTCCATATTACGCCAGACGTTCTGAAAATGCACCACTCACAGTGTTCAGAAGACTCATAATATTACAATAAAGATCAGTAGATATGACGGTTGCTCTTGTTTACCCCTTGTCAGTCAGTGAACCTTTTCTCAAGTTTCTTAAATAATGTTTCGGAAGGCAAAGTCAACTTATTCAACACAGATATTCACATCTACAGTCAGCTGAGATAAGAATGTACACCCAGTAATACAAATCTTACATGGCTTAGCGTCGAATCAGTATTATTTAATTACCCAACATTTTGTGTATAGTCACATATTGTAATAAAATCTTCAGAAGGACAGTGTTGACTTCCGACATAAAATGAATAATTATGCCAAATGTTGGAAGGTAGACGGTAAGCGTGTATGTGTCACAGAACCTGCTTAATGTATGAAGATATATGGAAACACATTCTCGTTAGGTGTCTGGAACCTGTGTGGTTTCCTCGGGTTTGGTATTGCACGAACCAACATGGTGTTGACAAGTAATAAATTAGTCAGTCTATTCTGATTGTGATTATTCTATTTCTGATAAGTCGTGATGGTTGACAGTTTGCATCAGTCTTTGGAGACCAAATCGGATTTCCATACACTATTCATCATTTCAATTCATTGTGGGAGTGCTATTTTGAGTGGAGTTGTACACTTAATTTAGCCAGTTTCAAGATAAACATTACAATTGTTGGAGTGATATTCACCGCTCATTTGAGATAGTGTTGTGTGAGGCGCGAACTATGTGGAAGCAAAACTCAGTTGACCATTCAAAATGGAGAATCTTGATATGCATATATATATATAAATTATGTCCAAATATTTGAAAGCACTGTTGTTTGAAGTCTTCAAATCTGAATATTCCAGATAGATATTTCAGATTTATTCCTCCCATAAGTCGACAAAATATACTTTAAGCAAATCGAGGGACAAATTTAAGTGTCACGTTACAATTTAGGGGAGCCTTATGTTCGCTGTCATGACAACTTCACTGTCTTGATTTCGAAAATATCCGTATTTATGGTGAGCATGTTATGACTCATTCACACTGTCAAATTTCCCTCAGATATACTTTCCATTCTCCACACTTCAACACTGTCAGTGAATAACTGCATTCTTCTACTATTTCAATGAGTATATGGGTGTCCAATTCTGAATGGAATCTTTGAGTCAGTTAGGGAATATAGAATCAGCGATTTTCAAATTGGCTGATTCAGTAAGAAATGTCTCAAAATATTAGGCAACAAATCAGTGAATCATTTATGTATCAAATTAACCCTTAAAGACGTTTGTTAAAAAGGGCATTACATCTTTCATATATGGAGGATACCATGTCTTTTGAATAAGTCTTAGTTGTTCCTTTTGTTTATCAAATACACCACACGTTGACATGAAACATAATATGAGGTCATGGAAAGTACGTCAACATGATGAATAGTGTCATGTAAGCATTACGACTTTAAGGGCTGGAGATAAAACTTGCCAGAATATACTTTCAAGTGTATAATGGAATTCACATATTAAACAGAAACTTACCATCGTTTGATGAAGTTAGCATTGTCGAAATTGCAATAATTGCAGAAATTGTGGAAAAAATGTACAATTAGATTTTAAAATGTCAGTATATTTGAAAACCAGTCAAGGTAAATTTATGTGAGCAAAAGTGTCGACTTCGATGAATTGAAACACGAACTTTGATATAAGAGAAACAACCAATGAAATAGATTGAATAGAGTCAAGTGAATTAGAAACTACACTACTTGAAAAACTGTCTGAGAAGACACATAAGAATGAAGTCTCAGAAAACTGTAGGAAAACAAGAAGCAAGTTAGTTAGATTTCGCATTTCAAGGGGTGTACTCTGAGCAGATAAGCAGATCGGAATAAAACTACAATGGCATGATGGCAGTTGAAGAGCCACTGAGCCGCATCAGAAAAACTCAGTATTTACTTCGCCATACTTGAAAATCCCTCATCAATGCGAATATATGACTTTGTAGGGTTTCCAGTCAAGATGTTAGTGAACGAACAGTGTGAGAAATGAAACATTTTATAGGAAGAAATATCCCGTCGTAGACAATCAAAATGAGAGCTAAGTGACTAGAGAGCGAGTGTAGCAAGAATAACTAATTTTTATGTATATGTTGAACTGATCTCTGTTCTTTTTGAACTGAAGAACGAACGGTAAGAGAAATGGACTACATATAGAATTCAAATTATGCATTAAGGCGTCTTTTCACAGTCCCATAGATTCATTATTCACTTATTTCAGGAATCTACTATCATCGCAGTGCGTTTGTGCTATTCACATTATTAGGAGAACTGGTTGGTTATGATTACTTTGAAATGAGGTAGTTGAACTGAAAAGTCACTTATCCGTACGGTGAAGTGAATGACTTAAGAATCTGTTAAATCAGAGTGAAATGAAGAGAATGTTTTCCTGTAAACCTGGAAGGTCAAATACATTTCGCTTTATTGGTGAACCTAATTGATTTTAGGACTGAATATGTAGTACGCAGCTCGAGATTTGGAAGGTGTTAGGTGCATATATTTGCACACGTGATTTCGATGAGTGACTGATTTACGGATATTGTGTTTGAGCTAGACAGATCATTTATACATTACAATGTCTCCGAAATCTAGTGGGAGACGCAAAGTTTAAAACTGAAAAAGTCTATGTATCCTCAGACTCAGAGTGATCAAGATTACAACAACGACTGACCCTGTCTAACCGTTAAATTTTAGATAATTGAAATTTTATCCGACTTCAAATCAGGAATGTTTGGCTTTGGAGCTTTGTTAGTGAAAGTTAGTTCATGGTTTTTTTCCTTCTAAATAAACAGGAATAAATAGCATTCTTTGCCTGACTCACTTTGTTCTGTCCTCTAACTCGTTTCTTTTCCCATTTATTTTGTCTACAAAAAGGTTGATTCACTAACTTGACTTTTAATCCTGTTTCACCTGTTATTTCATTGAGATGATGCTTGCCATATTTCCGCCATTTCTAGTGTGAATCTATCTGATTTCGACCTAGCAATGAATTCACCCTTCTACTAAAACTTAGATATCTTGTTCCTGGCATCCATTAGATATTTGTTTCGATGATCTTAACCTCCTTATTTCCCCCAGCCCCGCTCTACCTGAAACTGATTAACTAAAATAACTACTTGACTGATAAAGTATTTTCATGTAAAAAAACTACATATTGGCGTAAAGTCGATGATGAGGAACTAACTGAAAAGGAAGGTATCTTTATTCGCTCAATCATTTCGAAATAGTCATCGTTTGTCTTCAAATATTCCTTTCTTATCAGACTGGAAGCAGTTTACCGACTTTTCAAAAATACACGACATCAATTTCACTTGTTTTGCTTCTGGTGTTTCTGTGTATTCGGCTTATTCTTTTGACTGGTCATTTGAAGGAGTGTGCAAAAAATAGAACAAAGTTGCTGAAAATTGCACAATCGGTAGTTGCATTTTGTCTCTGCTTCATTTCAGGACAAATGTTATCTAAACCATGTTAAAAAAGAAGCATTTAGCAAAGAGTTTCGGTTTCCATTAGTAATTGACAATTCGACAATCAGGGTACTCCTCAAACTTAAATTATTGTTTTTATTTCCTTGGATTTCTAGTGCGACATTCAGCTGTAACAGCACATCTCCGTCTCACTCTATTCTCTGCAGTCCTCTTTAGGTGACTTTACGAATGCCCACAGGATCTCGTCTCCTCCTCACATGATCTCCGTCACTTCACTTTGTTTGCCCAACTCGCCATGTCGTATTTGGTTTATATTCGACGGTCTAATATACGAAGTCACTCAACATTCTCCTCAAAGTGTGTCCTGTCCAAGTTTGTTGGACAGTGACTTCTTGATTGGTTCGTACCACTTGTTTTTGCTACCATTCCTTTCTGGCATACTTAACTCAAGTCACTTCTTGTTTTCAAGTTGCCGTTAATTATTAGATTTCACTGCATGCTTTCATTCTTAAATAGTAATCATACAAAATTCAGAAGAACCGATGAGATATTCAGATGTTTTTGTTAGGTATTTTAGTTGCCCGTTGAGCTGTGTTTTGGGACTTTCAGGGGCTAGACTACACATATACTCTCTTTATTTGTGGAACATATCAATAGATATCTGTTATCACATTCAAAATTTTCCGCTTCATTTCAGACTGCAGCTCCTGCATTTCATTCATACTGAAATATTCAATAAATTTCATTTTCGTCAGTGTAGTTGGCGTTTATTCGATCCAAATGTCATGTGTTGTCGATTCAGTGGTAGAGTGCTTGTCAACTACAGAGGACTCCTGTGTTCAGTTACCAGCGGCGCATTCCTGGACCTAGTTTATTCGCGTGTGGTAAGCTAAGAAAAAGCTGAAATATATGCGTAAGTCCATCTACGTCGTGCAAAACGTCCCCATCATTGATTTAACTTGGAGGCACTTCTATTCGTTGGGATCAGGAATTTGAGAAGGCTAAAGTCTAATTAAGATTTATATGACATCAATCAAATAATGCATCTGCTGTCAATGAAAGCAAAAGTGACGATGCGGATTTGAGATATCCAAAAAGTGTATGTGTCGGCGAGAGCTGGTCATTTTGGAGCGAAAAATGAGGTCATATATTAATGGATCGCTAACAGTATAGAAGAGCAGAGGAAACCGGCTATTTAAATAGGTAGCTGGAGATCCAATAATCTACTTCTGTCATCCGAATGACGACCAATAGCACAGTGTGCATATTGCTATGGTGATGTCATCAACGGCATCAAGGGATCGTGTGAAGATTGGAACAATGGCCACCAGGATCAGAACGAAAGAAACCACTTCTTAATCTCGAGAAATTGAAAACTCATCCTACTGGATAGAAGATCGGGAAAAGAAGGGCTGCAAACTCAGACCACTATCCAGCTTAAGGAATTTTCAATATCTAGTTTGAATCACCGAAAGAAGCTGGAGGTAGAAAATAACTGGAATTTAGGAGTTATGGACTCAACCAAAACTGACGACAGACACGAGAGTAAGATAGAGATTTGCTACTGAGGCAAGATGTTCTACTCGGAACGTATGGTGACAATAGAAACTTCATTCTGGACAAAATGTCTACACACTGTGCAGGATTCGAAGATTAGCTCATCGCATAATATTTTCTCACCCTCCAGGATCTTCAAGTAAAATAGTAATGTAAAATATATTATATAAAGCGTTATTGTTATATCTGAAGCATAATTAATCTCTTACACTAGTCGTGTTTTGCAAATGTTTCAAAAGATATACAACAGAACGTGAATCTACTTGAAAATTCCGTATAAGTACTAAGTAAAAATACTCTGAAAATGTCATATTCTGTGTACCTGTAATGTTCAGAATAGATTATTATTATTAATGTTTTTCAGCACTTAGTGTTTACTGTAACTCTCATACACTTGAATACCAAGTTGTTCAGACAAATGTTACAAAGAACTGACTTTTGTCACTTCGATTAACGCTTAAATTTTTCTCTACTTTGATGTTCATTTTAAGTGTCGACAAGTCGTTTGATTATACAGAGAACATAACGAACATCCGAGGACAAAGTACTAATCGAGAGAATCATCTTTGAAGAAGGCGGAGAATCAAAGACCACAAATAAGATCCATTAGTTTAATCTAAAAAAAATTTGATGTTTCAATCACATCAGTTTCTGTTGCGTTTTTTTTATTCCTGCACGTCCACAGTGGAACATAGGGCTTCAGGGTGGAGGCTTGAAGTTTGGTTAGCAGGGGTCTTTATTTTTACAGGATGACTAAACGGCAGTTAGTTATGATTCAAAGGATGCATCTCTGTTAACTATACCTTATCACAGTGGGCTTGAGGTCGACATGTAGGAGATTGTGTGAGTTAGATATGGTCGTTGGTGTACAATCGGGAAGCCACTGAAGGAAGACTTCAGAGAACAGGATAAAGTGGCAATATGTTGTTGGAACTCAGTGTTACACTTGAAACGTGGTGAAATGATAGTGATAACACTGGCCTATTTGAGAGATTGAGAATCAGCATTAACACTGTGACAAAACAACCGGTTACAGTAAATATCAGTTTGTTTATTTCAATTGTCACATCTGGCTATCATGATGAACACACTATTTACGTTGAAGTACGCAATTAGTGGTACTACTAATGAAACATCACCAGACAGATCTACCACTGAAGACTTATTCTGAGATGAATGCAGAAGTCGTGTAGCTTTTTAAGGTACGAAAATCACGGAAGCAAGAAGACCACAGCGGATCATCGAAATGTAATCGCTGACTACTGCTTATATGCCAGTGTCACCACTGCATTAAGTGCGCATGAGGTCGCCTGAAGTTAGTATAGAAGATCGCCTCTTGAAAATGTGACTGAAGCCTATGCATGAAAAACAGACAAACTGATGTCTATTTCGAAGAGAATAGTATATTGGAAAGACCCACAGCAGTTGTTATTTATTTAAAACTTCAGAATGGGTACAGGAGAGAAACAAATCAAACGGCAAATGAATCACAACATTACGTAGCATGATTGCTTAACCGTTCAGGGACTAAGACACATCACATCTTTATTTCAATTGTGCTATAAATCGTTGCTGTTCTCAGTCAGCTTTGACCATATTGAAACATACTGAATGAATTACTATGGAACTATAGTGCTGGATTCCTGATATTATTAGGCTATCGTTTGGTCAATATCTAGCGGTGAATTAATTATGTGCAGTCCGTAGTGTTGACTGGATCGTATCAGGGATATTTTCACACATATGTTAAGTTTATGGGATCCAACTACAAGATATCAAACTGCCTACTGCACAGTTTCTGCTGAATTTTGATACCTACCGCCAATTTGGTAGTAAATACGTCAGAAGCAAATGCAAACCATCAGTTTTAATAAATTTCAAACAATAATGGAATAAAACTGGTAGTTGAAAGTACCAGTAGTGTTCCAGTTATTCATCCTGGATACGTCTAGCTATCCGTAAATATTGACTGTGGATGTGGATTTCGTGAAGCAGATTCTAGTAGCTCGTGGAATATACCCGCCTCTGTTGAAATGATCAAATGCATCCAAATAATCAACATAGCACTTATCAATCCACAGAGTATGTGTTGATCATTTTGAAATGAGAATCGTTCATCACTGAGGATAGATTGAATAATGAATGCGATCTCCTGAAAATGAAAGACAGAGATTTAGTGGTTGCTATTAGGCTGGCTATGTCCGAGTTGATGTCAAGCTGTATCAATCAGCATGAACTTCAATGTGGAAACAATTATCGAAGCGAATTAGAACAGACTTTAAAAACATGAATCGTGGATTAACTTTATTAACGAGATAGTGAAAGGAGACAGGTGAGTAATGAAAAGAGATCTTCTGAATACATACATATTAATTCATTATTCCTTCACATATATAAAGATAAATAATAGTCAGCAAACTTTGAAGTCCTACGATGGAGACGTGAGACTCACTACATCCAACTGTGTATCCAATAAACATGCCTTTGAAATGCTCATTCTACTAAAGTGGAGAATATTTCACGTAAGATTTCATTCTGCTTTCACCGGCCCTTCTCACCTCCTCAATACTGGAGCACCATGATATGTATTGAAGTTGGGTGAGTCGATTAACCAAACGTCTTTCTTGATTTGAACTGGTATTTACTCCTAAAATTTAGCATTTGTCTTCCCAATTTGATACCACAATGGGTGACATGATTTTGAGTCACACCACATACTGTCTCTAGTCACTGGTTCTTAGAACTCCGAGGATCCTAACTAGACAGTCTTCACCTTCCTACTTGGCTCAGATTAACTGTCTAATGTTTCATGGACTTATTCCACGTTTTCTCTTGACCACTACTAGCTCTTTACCAAACTAATCCTATTCCAGCTAACTCTGCTTGTTGAAGAAAGTGATATCCAGCTATATGTAATACATATTTTTAGCAACCACGATCTTCTGAGCTTCATAACTTCATTGATTGACTTTTCCTCGTTACCTTAGATTCAACGTCTTATTTCAATATTAGTCACCCTACTATACCACTTAAAATAGGAGGCAGAACTCAGATACCTACCTTTGTGTCTTCCACTAACAATGTCCACGTCCCTAAGCCTTAAAGTAGGACGGCGTGAACTGGTGCACACAGTCCTTTGATTGAAAGCCAGCCGGATATCACGCGTGTGCCAGAGATGGCGTAGGTTGACAATTGTCACTGAACGCATAAATTATAAAAATTATAATTTTCCAAATTATTTTATTTTTATGACCAATTCATCCTTGGTTACACGCTATGTTTGTACAAATCATTTTCTTTTCTTTAACAATCTGTTACGTAATCAACCTGTGTACACGCTTATTCCTAAATTACTCTTCATTTTTCCAAAATTGTGCATTATGCAATCCATTTGTTGTGATCATTTCTACCTTTTATCTGTGTGTAATAATTTTCTTCGTCATTTATCACCCCATTAACATGCTGACACTGAGTAATTATTGTTAACAAGCATATCGCCACTTGATTGGTAATTCTTTGTGTATTGTCATAAAAATGCTATGGATATATATTAGAGTAGAGGCAGATATGAGGATCTAATTGAAAAGTAAATATTTCTTCGCTCAATCTTTCTGTTTTCTAAACGCATTGTGTTTAATCGTTTATAGAACCAACAATAATCAGTCGAATTACGTTCATTCAGATTACTACTTCAATAGAACATACTATATGAGTAGTGAGTGAAAACACGCTGAAAATTAAGTATGATACATAAGCGTATTGTTCAGAGTAAAGCAATTTTTATTCTTATTTACAGAAATTCCTATCCTTATTAGTACCAAGTTTTTCAAGTACAGATTACAAGCAGCTGACTTTTATCACCTATATCTCCTTCATTTTGCGTTACTTTGATCTTTAATTTAAATGTCTATAAACCCTTTTGATGATAATACAAACAGAATAATTAACTCCACGGGAAAAAGTACCAAAGATGGAATTTATCACCCGAGAATGCGAAGCATCAAAGGCCACGAATAAAAGAAGAGTTTAAGTTATGCCAGCAGAATGTCTCAACTTCTTTATGTAATAAGTGAAATGAAAACTGTGCTTAGAAATCAACAGGATCTGAGACTACCAACAGAGATTTGAAGAGATAAGAGAAATTCGATTTTGCTCCCTATCACAGTGCCGTCAATATTACAGGAATCATGCAACGGAATCAGTCCACGTAAGTCATGCTTGCGTCTGAGACTAAAATCAACAATATGACATTTAGTTGGATTTAGTTTAAGAGCATTTAAGTGAGACGAGTTGTTAACTTTGGACAAGAATCTATTCGTATCAGAACAACCGAAATCAGAAACTTCTGGGACAGAAATGGTCAGATCATCGACACAATTAATGAAGTTAGCTTTGGAAGAATATGGAAAGTCATGTAAAAAGAAAGAAAAAAAGGAACCGAAGGAGTACAGAGCCTTGAGGCACACCAGTTTCCGTTAATAACGAAGTAGGGCACTTTCTTTTAACAATAGTTTGTTGTGACCCATGACTAAGTGTTAGTTGAAATTAGCTTGATTAGTAACAGTGCTCCAGGAATAGAGTCAAATGCAGCAGTGTAGCCTAAAAAGGGGCTCGAACCAACTTTGCACATTTACCAAGACCTGAAACAATATTGTGCTGGAGCACAAAGACAGTATATAATGTGCTTCTACTTCAATAGCAGGCAAACTGCTTTGGGTCATTCAAATATTTCAGAGAAGCTTTAAGAACAAGCAACAGAAGTTTCTGCATAGTTTTCAAAAATGGTGACGTGATGGCTGTCGGCGCAAGCTTTAGACCAGATTCAGAAGGTGAGTTTGGTACAGGCAGCATCTTCATTTCCTTTGAGGAAACAGGTACTTTATCGCCTTGAAAATATGCACTAAAGATTTGGGTTGGAGGATAACACAAAATCTCAGCACACTTCTGAAGCAAAATGCTTGGTACACCAACGGGTCCTAGGCTGTGTGATGGATTTAAGGATTTAAGACATGAAAATACATACTTTTTATTAAAACGGTCATTCACGTGACTAGAAACAACAGGTTCAGTCATATTAGGTTGTTGCATTATAAAAGAACTATTCTGCTTGTAAGTTGATTAAAAGATTCCAGATGTTAGGAGCACTGTCAAATGATTTGTATTTCAGACTTTATCAAACAGTTTATTGTTTGAACACCTGCATTATTATGTGTTTTATACAGTTTCTCTTTTTCTTTTCTTATCTGTTTCACTTGTGGAGAAGAGATCCTATCTGATCTCGTGAATAGTGTTTCAGTAGGACAGAAATGTCCAAACAGAACTTGAGATAAGAGGTGACATTAGAGACAGTAACGTCTGACACTTCTTCAGAGAACAGGTCCGTGCCAGTATCTTGCAACATATATCTTAGGGCTTGAATTTTAGCACGTGAATAGAATCGTTCTTGAATTTTCTTTGTTAGGTGATCAAAGGCCCTTTTGAGTAACCTGCCATGTACCTTCGGTAGAATACGAATAATACAGTAGTCAGAATTCAGCTATAGGGATCTCCTTCACACCTCGTATATGTCACGATCGTTTGTGCAATCCAAGTCAAGTCTTTAATTCAGGTGAGTATTGGATTTCCATACAAATTTGAGGATACTAGATATTAGAAGCAGTACACTTTCTTAGGCAGAGATATATTGTTTGTGCTAACAACTTCGGGGACCGTCATATGATTAATTTCAATACGTTTCAATGCATGTTGTAAACTGTTGTGATGTCTTTTCCTCAGTTCTTGAAGATGATTCAACGCGATAGGTTGAGAAGATTTTAAAAATAGGCGGTTGTGATCGAATAGAACAAAAATAAAGGAGCGAGTCGAGCCAAAATTTACCCTTATGGAACATGGTATTTTTGGTAGCCCAAAATTCAGGCATGCCACCATGTATACACCCTACATTGACTACATTAGGCGAAACTTGAAAGCACTTTTCATTCTCAGTTTTCTACGGATGTACTGAATGGTAATTATGCACATTTAACATCCCCCAGGAGAGGGATTTTCTGGATAGAGGTGTCACAGAAAAAGTGAAGGTTAGTATATTAAAACGTTGTCATTATATTGTTTCCTTTAGTTCTTACAAGAACCTAGGGCTTCAGCCACACGTCTCCATTGTGTTTGGTTCTCCTCCAACGTTTTCACCTGGTTCCTTGTCTGACCACATGCTTTCATCTCCTATTCACATGACCTCCTCCATGTCACCCTCGGACGACTATTATTCGTCAATATTCGTTTGGAAAATATTTGGGAGTGACCGGTTGCTTATTAATAACACCTTCACCAAGTGAGATCGTAAACGTGGTTATATACACCACTCATATCTAAGTAAGCAGACTGAATGAAAGTTAACTCATCTGATGTATGTCCTGAGTTCATCATCGACATAAGCATTGATACTGCTGACATCAATACGACTGTTGCTATTCATCTGCCACCTGTAATCTTCCCTCTCTAAGTGATCCTCACAACATAATCCATGTATTCATTTACTTGATTACTACTGTATAAGTTATCAGTAGTTTGGTAATCTGTCACTAAATTCTGATTCATACTAGAATAAGTATTTCCACCTATAAGTGCTTCTATCAAATGAATCTATCAGTTGTACCCATCTGTTCCTGATTACCACGTAAATACGACTCGTAATGTACAGAGAAAATTTGTTAACAATCACTTCGTAGAAGTAAAATCGTGACAAACATGAGTACTGCCAGTAGCAGATATGAAGAGCTTAAAGACATTTCGTCCTGGGTTCATTTTCAATAACTGACGAAAGTGACTCTGTTGCGTCGATCGAAAAAACAGATATGGCTATTCGAATTTTATTACTGATTCTTATCCATGTTATGAATAATATCCAGACATATCTGTTATTATCTTTGCAAAAATGAAGCAGGTTTTGATTTTTGTTATTACAGTTTTTTGAGTTTCATTTTTATCAAATACATACCTGTGCAAACCAAGTTCACGTTTAATAGATTGAAGATATTTGGGCATACGGGGTATGATTTGCATTACGAAAAAAACGAATTTTGTACTTCCTAGTGATTGTGAAGCAAACCGATACTGCCTTTATTGATTGATATTTTGTTGTTTAATGCTGCCAATAGCTTTATCAAAGTGCAGTATTAAATCAGAATTTTCCTAGATATCATACCATATAAGCACGGACTTAATTATAGTTCCTCAGCATTAAGTAATTTTTATGCTGTCAATAGGACGAAATGTTTTTGATAACAAACCTTAGGCTGACGGTTTTTCAAGCTTTTCTAGGCAAATCAGATTTCTTGGTGGTCAAATTGGGGTCTGTGGTGTTCATTCAATCTGGGAGTGATTTCTCTCGACCCTTGAGAGATATATACCTGTATGTATATCATTCATCACTCTCTCTGTGCATTTTATTTCATCGAAACATTTAGACTTTGAATCTCTTAAAATTGGTTGTTTACATTACACTTCTTACTGTGTGTCATTTTTGGCAACAACTAAAATGTGTCATTGAAATATTCTTTCGACATGCTGTTACGTGTTTGATCTCTGTAGAATATCAAAACAAATGATTCAGCGAAGAGACTCGTTTCAACAACGAATTTATCATCAAGCTGTACAATCGTATATATATGGTTTTTAAGAAGTTAAATCCGGTGAGGGAATTGAAACATAGGTGTGAATGCATAAATAATAATAATAATAATAATAATATGAAATGCAATTAAAACTAAAATGTTTGTGATTATAATCGTAGTTAAATGTCAAGTGGCAAAGCAAATTAATGTCATATATAGAATAATTCATAGGATGGATAGAACTTGGAAAGGGTGTGCAATTATAGGATTAGTAGACAAATCGAATAAAATAAAAACGTTACGTAATATTGTGTGAAATTTAATAGCATAGAATTTAATGTTGCATAAAGGAATTGATTTAGAATGACAAGTGGAACAAGTGAAATAATTCCGGGGAGAATTAAAAGTGAGAGTAGTAATAGTAACAATTGACGTAATAAGGAAGAGTATACAAATTGAAAAATTGGTAGAGCTAAAATATGATTGGGGATTACCATACTTTAGCATAGAGGGATTAAGACCATGAAAGTTGGAGGGGTTGAACGAACTTTTTCTGTACACAGAGATCTGGCTTTTCTGTTTCGATAGCCAAAGCTTCAGCAATACAGATGAGTCGGGTACGTAGGGATTCGGGTAAATTACTCTTTGCCTTGTAGATGACTTTAAAGGCGGAGGCTATAGAGATAGGGCGATCATTATCGAACAAATGTTCAATGATCGCGCTTCTTATTGCTCCACTTCCACCTTTTCGTAACCATGCAGGATAGTGTTCTTGCACCCTCTTGGACAAAACTCGTGTCGAACGACCGATATACCTAGCTCCACACGAGCAGGTGAATTGATAAACACACATAGAGTTGGTTAACAGCGGGATCTTGTCCTTCAGGTTACTGGTCGACTAGTAAAGGCTATTCTCAGAGATGCAGCAGGTAATGTTCTTTTCAGGGACTGTGATATCCTTCGTTTCATGATATCGGAAGCTAAGTCCCTCCTCTGTAGAATAGACAACTGATTTCTTTGTGCAGATGCGGTGCGAAAATTTGAAGAGCAAATATTTGTTAGAGTTAGAGCTTGTGTATTCATCACTCTGAGTACACATCTCTGAATGATTGTTACTTGCCAGTTTAACTCGGTAGTCTGTGAAAAGAGAACTCTTGCTTGAATAAATCTGCTTTCAAAATAAATATTGATGTTGGGATTTTGGCTGTTTAGGCTCTCTTAGATTGAATTGCACAGATTCTGTTCATGCAGTAAGCAGGTATCATCTGAACTTTATTTTAGGCATCGGTATGTTTGAAAAGAAGGTTTACTTCGATTATTTTCATGAAAAGACTATGAAGCATCAGTGAAACTGGTGAAACTAAAATGATACCATTGAACTCAGTCTTCACCGAACGAAGGATTAGATGCATGCCATTAGTTACTATCTAGTTTCCCATTTAAGTGTGGATTAAAATCCTACAGGATGTCGAACATGAACCCAACTAGTTTGTTGGTAATATCTTTGACAGCAGCACTGGGTGGTACAGGTTCGTATTATAGAAGAGAAGGGTTCCTTTCGGATTGTTAGTACACCATCCTGATGAATTCCCATACTCGCGAAACGTAGATTCACTGCTTCCCACTGTTGGCCTCCAACCATTTTAATAACATTTGAGAAATCACTATGATTGGGAGGTATCTATCATGGTGGGCATATTGCGAATTGACTGACCGAATTCAATCTGCACCGAACGAAGAACCAGACGCGTCATATTAGTAACTACTTAGTGCCCAATGAAAAGAAAGAGATTCGAATGTTCAATGGAGAGTACAGGATGCAACAAACTTCACAGCAGACACCATTTAACCATAGGATGATTAATACTAGAGACAAAATGTAATGTTGCTACGTTAAATGAAATAACGCTCAATAGACATCAATAAATATGGTCATGGAATAGTGTCATGGCAAATATACTATAAAATCCATACTACTTACTATTAAAAGGTAGCGTGAGACTGAACTCAAATGAAAAGCTCACAACGGATTCCATAACATTCCATGACATTTCGAATACAATTTATTGTTCATGACAAAAACAACTGACAGGATTATTATGGTATTACATATTACCACAGTGTTCAAATTATGCACTAATACTAAGGGTGGGTTAATAGTAAACGAAATACGAACCACTCTCTGAGTCTTTTCATTCCATCTCAAGTAGTTCCAGGTTGAAAACTCAAATTTCAATAGAATATTCTTTGTCACTCAGTCCTAAGTCATATGGTTTGGGGAAATCTATAAGAAACCAGTTAAGGTGGCTCTGCGAATTACCTTACCATCCAAAATCAGCTGACAGTGGATGCCTAGCTTTGAATAAAAGCTTGTTGATTAAACTGCGAACTTATGAAATCTCGTCAGTAATCCTCAGAATCATATTCTTATTTTGAATATTCCATTTAAAAATCATGGAACACCTATATACGTCAAATATTTTCAGCAGAACATGTGAATGCAAGTCATTTGTTAATCACTGCGTATTAATGTCTGAACATGCATCCACCTATACACACATGACAATATTTCTGATATTCATGAGGTTGTGACTGAGATTAATGTAATTTGGCCATTGAAATATAATGGTGAAACATCAAATGACAGATGTACACAATGGCATGTGAAATCGGAGTACTCTGACACTTCAAAACGTAGCCCATAGCTAAGTAGTCTTGGCTATTATAGGAAACACGAAATGTCTGATTCTTACATCACAGTCTTATCACTTTGCTGGTCATTCTCTGGTTTGTCACTAGTGAGTATCTAATATAAAGTCTGTAATTCTGAGTGCTGACTCAATCCTCTAACTCGAGTAAATAGAACGGAATTTTCAGGTTGGTGACTTAAATACGCTGTAAATAAGTTTAGATATTGAGTTCAAACCCATCTGAAGCCTCAAGTCCTCGCAGGTCAGGAATTTCCATGTTGAATGAAATAACTGCACACTATCTGTTGGTTTTCAAAAGCTCTCTTACTGTCATCAGCTAATGAGTGACAAGCATATCCTAATGCATTAAATGTGATTGAGACTGATATCAGTGGATGGTGATATTTAAATTATAATTTGGTTTGTTCTCTCCGACAGATTCATGAGAATTTATTTCTAGCTTTCCTACCAATAGATTTTTAAAGTAGTGTTCACTCGAATTTAATTGACTCCATTAGAGTTGTGTCTTACGACTGTCTATTGAATTTCAAAGTTCATTGAAGTCGACGCCTTTGTTCAAATATATTCACCTTGATTGCTTTTCATCGACACTGAATTGTATCAAGCTAATTGCGAATATTCTGGAGAATTTCAGCGGATCCTCTACTCTTAACAATGAGGCGTTCATCAAAAGAGAGTAAGTTTTCTATTTTCTATTTCAATTCCGTCACGTCATTCAACATAAATTCTGATGAGTTTTACTTACTGGCCTGATACATGTAAACTTTGCATGAGACTACTCATTATGATGACTCATCGTCCATGACTTCATTTTGTGTGTGATTTGCAATTATATGGTATGGTCAGCGTCTCCTCCACAAATTCAATGGTAAAGGGTAAGTGATATTATGAGTAATATAATCTGGTCTGCAGTTGCGCAAAATTTGTTCACCATCCACTCTCTCTTTGTTGAGGTACTTATATCGGTATAGCAGAAGTTGTTCGTAATCAAAGCTGAGTCAAAATAGCTGAAGTCCAGTGCAGAACTGAGCTGGAATAACTGATAAAAGAGCCGATTTATGGAAATCTCAGTTACTTATATCTGAGCTGATAGATGGCCGATAACCATGGTTCATCAGAAATACCGAATTCTCATTATCATAATATGTGTAACAACGTGTAATTGTGTGAAGACCAAGTGGGGCTCAGGAATACCAAACATGAGAAAACCAAACTGTTTTCTCAATCAGACGTGTTGAACATATTTCCCCACTTCTAACAGACCGTGTGTCATAGATGAATACATATTCTGTTATTCAACACTTGCAATCGTGTCACTAGGATGAGAAAGTCATGTGAAATTTTAGGGGTTCTCATCACAGGATACTTTCTTCAATGTATTAAGTTAGAATGCAAATAAGTGTACACTTTTAAACAAATAGTGTAATCAGATATGCCAAGTGAGAGAAACAGAGTGATGTTCGTTGTAATCAATTATTCCATTATAGCAACAATCATGATGTCACAATTTATCAAGTGGTTCACTGTTAGGAAGGCTGGTTGATGGAAGAATTTGATTTTCTCTTAAAGCTAGTTCACACTTCCATCCTTCGTCTAACTAAAACAAATCTGCTTGAAGAAAAATAGCATCAAAATGTTCTCCCTTTTGTCCTATTCAGCTTATTGTGAGCCACTCTCTGTCGATCAAATTTGAAACAAAGTGATTCTCGTATTGACTTTGAAATTTGTGGGATTCACAAAACAACACAAAATTATGTCACAAACTGTTAATATTTACGACCAAACTGATCAAGTCTGATTCCAATAAGTTTACCGTTGAGCGAAGGACCAATGAATCCATCTTGAAGGTATTTGAAGAATTTTGAAAGAGATTCATCTATTGTTTTCCTTTTCCAAAGGACTTCCGTCATATTTAGCATGCAGAATATGATTTTATGGGCGATATCTGCTACTGTGTTGCCTGTGTAAGTTATGCGTTTTCAAATAATGTTGCTTGTAATGTGTTACCAAGTCAACCAATCAGGGACAGGATGGAAAATTCTTCTTGGTTTTCAATAGATTGCCAGAATTATTATTCCACCCATAATAAGGCAAACTGGAAATAACAATGCCGTGACTAAGACGGTGAACAAGGGGGTAAGAATCATTGATTTGAAGTGAAAGAGATTCTCGACATGACGATCCTCCATCACCAATCATCATCTAATTTTCTTACAAATCTAAGCACAATAAATGATGGTTTGATGCTAATAAACACGCTTTCGTATACACTATTTCAGCGTCAACCATTCGACAAAACAATCACGAGTAGCCCCAGTTGTCAGACAGCAGTCAGCCTAACTGCATACACATATTAAAGTAACGTGATTAAGTGTGATTATTATTAAAACTCACTAAACAGGTATTGGTGAAGTAATTTGATCAGTCTGATTTTATTATTAAGAAGTCAAAGCATTTATTATCAAGCTATTTCCCGTGAATATAACTACACAATATTCTGTGCGACAGATGTTTTAAAAGGCGAAATGGATAATTTCCTCAGATTTATATGAATATACACTCCACGTTCGCTCTCTAATACCTGAGTTATGTATTGTGAGTATCCATAAAATGGGATTGTCTGTTCTTCGAACTGTCAATATGACGGGTTCCCCTTATCGCCGTGATACTATAACCAGTTCGAAGGCCAGTAACATTCTTTTACACTGTTGTTAAATTTCAATTTATTGGGGATAGCTAAAGACTTTGATAGGTCAGAAAAACTATTTTATTTCACTAGGTAACACCTCTTGTTAACTAATGCACTTCTCACATAAAGCGTTTCCATAATATGCGAGGACATTAAAGCGCATAATTAAGGTGTAGGGTTGCCGGAATCATGCCTAAAAGAACTCATTTCATGGTGCGAATTCAACGTCCAGTTTGTCTTCAGTTGGCAGAATGATTACACGGTCTAATCACCACTGTTTAATGTCAAACTTGAAAGCACTCAGCTTAATTTAAATTGTCAAATGTTGTTTGACAGCTATTTGAATGCTGACAGGTTTGTCCACCAGCTGACATATATTAGAATATCACAGGAAAATCAGAGTACTGGATCAATGTTTATTCTCAGTTTGGGTCTCTTTATTAGTGCTTGCCAGCCTTATTTCGGACAACAATCCATCAAGCTGTAAATCGAGCTCGTAAACTAATGTTTGTTCTGATGCCCTATCAGTCCTTTACATTTTACACACTTTTCCGTGATAAATATACTTGTGGTCGTAGAGCTTGATTATAAATTATTTGAAAAATATCCTCCCACTGAAAAGAATTTAGTCTGCAGAATCCAAATCCTTATACCTTTCATTTTCTCAATTTTTGTCCAAGAAGAGTTATGGGAACGCTTCTTCAGTTAGAGGTGCTTCTGATACCTCAAACGCAGTTTACATTTCAGCTCAGTCACATATTCTCGATAATTGCTGTAAGTAAAGTGAAATTCATCATTCATGCTTCCATGTCAACGTATGACATGATTGTGATACATACAATAATGTTTCGCTCTTGCATATTTAATTGTTTGATGTTTGCATGCAAACAGATTTTGTAGGTTTCCTGCTTGATTAATCCACGTACAGGTTACGTGTCATCTCTTAACGTTGAGTTCAAGTCAAAACTAACTTGGAACTGTTAGGTGGCAAGCTTCACAAGGATACGAAAGAACAAAGTGAACTGAATTACATTTGAGAAAACATCGTCCTTAAGAGGCCAGTTGACTGTCGAAGAGCAGGAAGCCTAGATATTATCTAATATTCAAACAGTTCACCTGTAACATGAAATGATTTGAGGGGAACTGGAAATGTTATTTACAAGTGAGTGCATCGATGAATAATAGCAATAATCAAAAAGCAAATGAAGTTGTGAGCTGAACGACTAATCCTCAGCGTGCACACCTCCCTGAGCTGTGAAACAAGGGAAAATATACATGATCAGACTCAAGCAGGACATTCACTCAGTAAATGTATAACAATATACAGCCAATGGAGACCAATGCCTAGGACAATCACTGTATGAACGATCAAATCTCCCTATTCCCCGACATATGCAGATATTTGGCAATTGGTGATTGATTTATCTCGTGATGTGTGAAAATCTCACTCAACTACATTTCTTAACCGAGTTATTTCTGATCCAGTGAATAATCTCCTTTTTAAGATCGGAAATGAACGCGTCGGCTAGATGTAGCTTCAAACATATGTGTTTATTTTTTTAAATATCAGAGTGAAACTGGCGTCATTTTGGTCAGTGCATACCTCTGGTTGACTTTTATCGATCAGACTCCACCATTCAGTCATCAGTTTGGCTAACCAGCTATCACAAAGTTTCGTGATTTGTTGAAATATATTTTGAGGTAGATACATATCCTTATAGTTCACCCAAGATTTAGAGAGAGAGGTCAGTATTTTCCTGGCGGTCAGCGATATTATATCGATTCCCCACTCACATTCGATGTCCACGAATTCAGTGCACATACAGCTGTGTCTCATTTTTACTCTCTATCTTGGACCTCACTTTCCATCTCTAGACAACAGTGATTTGGTTCGTTGCAGCTCTGCCACTGACCGGACTACCATACCGGTGGACGATCGTCACATGGACAACTACCGGAGTTATTTCAGAAATAACTGTGGCTGCCGGTGCACTTAAAAGATTCTATATGCTAAGAGGTATTTGGAACCTCATATTTGCCACACTCATCGTGGAAATATTCTTTTGTGTAGCATCCTTCCCTCTCATCCATTTCCAAAAATATGATGTAAGTAATCGCATAAACTGTAAGTTGCTCTCAATGAAAGTAAACTGTTGTTAGTATCGGCGTCTTTGTAGCTTTATCGACAATCACTTATTTCGCGATGTATTCACTCGTGCAGTAGTTACTGAATGTGTAACATAATACTTACTTCGAAGGGACTAATTTTCATACCTTTCAGCCATTACATGTTTCCAAATATCAAAGAATCCTTGCATGGATGTTCCTATTCAGCTAAATTTGCAGGTGTGTTTATGAATGCATCTTTTAAACATTGTTAAATGGGGAAAAGTAATACAAGGCAACACAACCTCCTTATTGTCTGATTCAATTCATGTTGAACAAGCTACATTACTGTTGATTGGTCCACCTAAACAGACCTCCATGTGAAGCCTGAATACTGAGCATTCATAACAATCAGATTCCTACATAGCATTCATTTCATGTATGAATAAATTAAGCTTCATGCTGCAGTAATCGTGATTCATACTGATTGACGAATGTAATTGCAGGTCAAGTTTTCTTTGAGGTGTGCATTACTATCAGGCCATTTGTCCGCTTAATCCTGCAATAAAGGCAAAAGTGTGTATAGTGAAATGGAACATACCAACTACAAAAGAAGCTGATACGATTGTTCCCAATGCAAGGCATTACGGCAATGTGTCTAAAATCAGTACGACAAGAAATCATCAGCGTCGTTTTCGTAGAAGTGAATGGTGGAATTATCAGATTTTCATGACTTCATAAGTTTATCATCTGCTACAAACATGCCACTCATTAAACTGATATTTCAGTAATTTATTAGAATTCAGGCTTTGGTCGTCCAGAAAGTTTTACCTGTTTCAGAGAATAAATGCAGCAGTAAAAATGACACTGAGACAGATATCATGAGGTGTGTTCATTCGAAATATGCTGAGGTGTCATTACACCAAACCTAGATTATGATTAACTCACATATCTGGCCTTTAAAAAACTTTCACAGCAGAGAACTTGGCAGTTCAAAATAAATCTCTGATTTCTTTTCTCACTCTATTGACAAGTGTACATCATTCTGGGTGGATATGACATGTTCTGAACAGTTATATGGGCGAGTTGAGGCGTCGAGCATTTGTACAGCGGCTTAGTATTTTAACGAATGAAATCAGTTGATAATCAGTTGGATACTCTGAATGATGTTGTAGCCTGGATTACTTCGCCCACTGAATTCTTTGCACAACACCATTGTAAATGAGAGATAATTGTGGTCTGCTTGTTCAACTTGTTGTTGTTCAACCTTAAGGCTTACTGTTGTATTGCTCGTAACGGATACAAATAGAATGTCGGAAATACGCTTTGGTATATTTGCATATAGTTGTATGTAGGTGTATGCTTTGCTCCGTGGGTTGGAGTATTCACACTGAAATTTTTCAAAACAGATATCTCATTTTCTCCTCAGAACGACTGACAAATCGAGTGGAATAATGCCTTTTTCTATATACCTCCTTTTAAAATTAAGCACGTGTTTCTCTCTACCTAAGATTATACCATGCCATTGATAGGACTATGGGTGATTCACTGTTTGGTGTTCGATAGAACTAAATTTAAGCCTCAACTTGATGTGAGTGCATCACCGCAGCATTGCTCCACTCACGCTTTCCTGATCAACTTCGTCGAGAATACCAATTATTGTTCCATCTAAGATGTCACTTTAGAAATGACTTAATTTGAGGGAAACCACTGTCATGCATCGTTTAAAGTTTTCAAATGTAAATCATCGATAGGACCGGGTGTTCGTATGGTGAGGCAAAAAAAACTACATTTTAGGCCTGGTAAACTGTGCCAATCAAGCGAAGTGTTTGATTCATCGGCTCACTCAACTTCAATACATACCGCCATGCTCAAGTATTGAGGAGGTGAGAAGGGGCAGTGAAAGCAGAATGAAGCCTTACGTGAAATATTCCCCACTATAGTATAATGAGGATTTCAAAGGCATATTTATTTGATACACAGACGGATGTAGTGAGTGTCACGTCCCTGTCGTATGACATTAAAGTTTGCTGACTATTATATATCTTTATATTTGTGAATGAATAATGAATTAATACGTATTTATTCAGAAGATCTCTTATCTGTACTAACCTGTCATCGTTCATTTTCTCGTTAATAAAGCTAATCCCCGATTCATATTTTTAAAATTCTATTCTAATACTTTTCGATAACTGTTTCCACATTGAAGTTCATGTTGATCGATACAGCTTGACAGCAAGCTGGACATAGCCAGCCTAATAGTAATCATTAAATCTTTGTCTTTCATTTTCAGGAGATCGCATTCATTGTTCAAGCTATCCTCGGTGATGATCGATTCTCATTTCGAAATGATCAACACATACTTTGTAGATTGATAAGTGCTATGTTGATTATCTGGATGCAGTTGATTCTTTCAACAGAGGTCGGTATATTCCACGAGCTACTAGAATCCGCTTCACGGAATCTGCCTCAAAAAGCTATATTCATGGATAAATGAACATATTCAGGATGAATAACTGGATTGCTAATGGTACTTAAACGATCAGTTTTATTCCAATAATTTTTCAAAATTCAATAAAACCAAAGATTTGCATTTGCTTCTGACTTCTTTACTATGAAATTTGAAGTAGATATCAAACATCAGTAGAAACTCTTGTGGTCTTCATTTTTATATAAGTGGTGCTTGGAGCCGGTAGGCGAAATACCTGAGTTCAGGTATCCCTGATACGATCCAGTCAACATTATGGACTACAGATAAGTAATGAATCACTAGCTATTGACCAAATGATGACTTTTTAACATCAGGAATCCACCACTTCAATTTCATAGTAATTCGTGCAGTATGTTTCATCTTGTTCAAAAGTCACCAGGGATAGCGATCTAATAATGGCAGATTTGAAATAAAGGGTTTATGTGTCCAAGTCAGTCTAGGGGTAAACAATGAAATAGGATTTCCAAGCACTTCCATTCCACATTCCATTAAATCACGGAATATACACATTGGGTCATAGGAGTTAATAAAAAGACAATTGTAGCGAAGAAAATTTTCGTTTCGACGAAGTCATCATCTAGGCTGTACATTCGTGTATTTATATCAAATGGATAGGAAAGTTCCAGAATAATTTCTGGTTAGGGGTCAAATTAATAAAAAAATTACAATTAGGAATTAAAATGACATAACAAACAGGGGGGATGGGTAAAACTCAAACAAAGTAGCATAATAACTAAGAAGATTGACATTGTGCAATTGGGGGTTAGAAATGTAGAAATAACAAAATATACAGGATGTTTGGATAAAAAACTAATATGATGAATGATTGTTTATGCAATCAGGGATTAAATATGTAGAAATAGTAAAATGACAAAATAAACAGGAAGTGTGGATATGAAAATATGGTAGTGTAAACAGGGTTTAAGAAAACTTAAAATAACATGAATAAACAGGAAGTTTAGATAAGAAAGGCGATGAGATTGTCATTACTAAAATTTTTTACCTGTTTATGATGGCCATGGTAGGGAGAGGGGTACATATATCATACACATCATACAATCGCGAAGTGGCTGGTGGAGATTCTCTGGCCGGTGAAAGAGAAGCTTTCAAGACACAGCCTCCGTGACACATTCGACTTTGTTGATTCAATTAAGAATGTCTACGTGGCAGAGAAGAAAATGTTCTCCCTGGATGTTGTCTCTCTCTTCACCAACGTTCCATTGACAGAAACCGTTTGTTTCCTTTGCGACTACATTCAATCCAATAGCATCGATGTTGGTATACCGATCCATTACCTGAAAGAACTGTTACTACGATGCACCTTCAACGTATACTTTAGTTTCAACAAGGAAATATACAGGCAAGTAGATGGGGTAGCAATGGGTTCTCCCTTAGGACCCCTATTAGCCGACTGATTTTTGGCTAGCTTAGAAAACAACCCCTTATCATCAACTCTCAACGATCTCCATCTCTACAAGAGATACATCGATGATACTTTCATTATTTGTGATGAGAATTGTGATTTAAAAAACCTACTTCAAATCTTCAATAACGCCCACCCAAACATCGACTTCACACTTGAGACTGAATCCAACGGAATGTTCCACTTCCTCGATGTCCAGCTGACAAGAAACGCCAACAACTCTCTGAAAAGATCCATATACAAAATGCCTACTTGGAATGGACAATTCATCAACTTCCAAAGCTTCGTACCGCTAAGCAGAAAGAGGAACCTGATATACGCCCTTTCCTCGAGGATTCGGAAGATATGCAGCGAGGAAGTGATCGAAGAAGAACTGCGTAATCTCCGAAAAACTCTGATGGAAAACGGTTTCCCGCCCAGGTTCATAGACAAGAATCTCAAACCGAAGAAGACTTCAGAACAAGTCCAATCCGTCCCAAAGAAAATACTTCTGCTTAATCTAGAATTCAAAGGTGATATCGAAGCAGAAATCCTTCGCAAACGCCTCTCCAAATCGCTGAGGAAAACATACTTCGCCGCAAGCCTACGACTGACGTTTTCTTGCAAGAAACTGTTCAACCAGAACGCGAAAGACAAGCCGTCGCATTGGGCCACCTCAATGTGCATATACCAGTTTACTTGCTCTTGTGGAGCTGAGTACATCCGCCGTACCATGCGCCGACTTATAAAACGCGCCCGCGAACACTACACAGCCTGGCTAGTAAAAGGAGACCGAAAACGTGTATACAGTTCAGTGACAGAACATCTGGTCAACTCAAGACATTCAGCGCCTTTCGAAAAATCCTTCAAAGTAATATACAAAATTCAATCAAACCTATCAAAGGGAATCAAATCAAGACATCTGGGCATGGCTGAGGCGCTAGCTATCCAAAAACTCAAACCCACACTTTGTATCCAAAAGAATTACGTCTAACCCCTTTCCCTACCATGGCCATCATAAACAGGTAAAAATTTTTAGTAATGACAATCTCATCACCTTTCTTATCTAAACTTCCTGTTTATTCATGTTATTTTAAGTTTTCTTAAACCCTGTTTACACTACCATATTTTCATATCCACACTTCCTGTTTATTTTGTCATTTTACTATTTCTACATATTTAATCCCTGATTGCATAAACAATTATTCATCATATTAGTTTTTTATCCAAACATCCTGTATATTTTGTTATTTCTACATTTCTAACCCCCAATTGCACAATGTCAATCTTCTTAGTTATTATGCTACTTTGTTTGAGTTTTACCCATCCCCCCTGTTTGTTATGTCATTTTAATTCCTAATTGTAATTTTTTTATTAATTTGACCCCTAACCAGAAATTATTCTGGAACTTTCCTATCCATTTGATATAATTACATTTCATTAAATACAACTGCTATTTGGTATTTCACCGCTATTTGTTTCACACAGCTGCACCACATCAACAGCGATTACAACAACATGAATATCACAAATGCTGCATTGTTTCTGTGCATTTATGAAGCATTCTCATCTTGACTACGATATCTCCAGAACTTAGAAGAACAGAAAATATCCCACCCGCAAATAACACATATGACAACTAAAGTTGTTTCTTATGCAACTAATTGCTGGCACACGTGAAGTCAAATAAGGGATAACTCAGTGTGAAATGAAAGCCCTGACCAACTTATCTACTGGTAGTTTCCATCAAAAAGAGCTCTCAGATTGAGGATTACTCAAACCAAGTAAATGGTCTAGTTTTATTTCAAGAAGCCCTATCATAGGAAACACATGGCTTCTAACAGGATCGAGTATAATAAGTCCTTACCGCGAACGCGCCATGGATTACAGCAACTTTATTAATATTTGTTACCATTTTCACAGTTGCTACTAATAGAATAATTCGTCCCTTCAATACTAAGTGGAACATGGTTTCAGTGGCAAATCTTTATTCTATTCTTGTATTTGCCAAAAAACTATTACCTGACTACATAACTGCCGATCACCTTCATTTCCTGCCCACATGACCTATTACAAGTCTCTTTGGAACCCTCAACTCGTAATTTCAAAATTAGGATCAGATTTAATCGTGCGGTTTGATTGTATACCTGTTGATAAAGTTCATGAATATTTGTGGCAATATACTCAGTAGTGTTGAATCAATTGCCCAATGAATACATATTTGTCGCCATCGAAAACTATTCCAGACTCTCTTCGATGATGATTCGTGATGTAGGAATTCTGTCATATCAAGATTTGTATTTCTAGAATCCAGCAAGGTCCCAGTGAAGTCTGCTATCCGTCCCTTATTCATTGTTGAGTGATGCAGTTTAATATTCGGCTAGGTTTGTTTGTATCTGTTGTGTAGGCTGTGGTGATATACCCTCTCTTCCCACTGATACGTAACTTTAATCCCCAGTGGTGACGTTAACATGCGAGCAGTAATATGCGGATGCATTTCATTACTTCTGGGTGGATTTCATCTGATCGTCCTGTTTTCCTCAATTTTATTACGCTGATGGTCTTCAAGGCTTCCTCAATCGTCGAAAAGTAAGTATTAATGGTAGATCTTTCTTCCAATGGTTCAGTGGTGATGCCATACACACTTCAACACAATGGTCAGATGTGTAAACTGAAATATACAAACTGATATTTGTTGTCAACTACTATTTGGTCACAGTGTTAGTGTTGATTCTCAATTGCTCATACAGTCCACTGTCATTATTATTATTTGTGTGGGTTGTGAGTGGAACATAGGTCTTCAATGGCCCATCTCCATTTTGTCCTGTTAAAGACAGATCACTCTGACTGGTTCTATGTCATACTCACATGACTTCCTTCGTCCAAGTTATGCTCGAGTCAACTGTTAGAAACCATAATTAACAGAGAGATATAGCCTAAGTCACTACTGACTCACGTTCTGCCATACAGCGTCAAAGCCAGGATAAGGATATTTCATTCATACCGAAATTATTGGATAGCGAGAAATTAGTTCAGTTATATGTCAATGGTGTAAATGAACGAACATGTCATTCTTGATTTCATTGATGAACTGTTCAGTACACAAAATAAAAATGGTGGCTAGAAAGAGAGCACTTCTCAGGGTTCTTCAGAAGCTTGTTCGATTACAAGTGAAGAATAAAAGTACAATGTCGAATCTAGTCGAATCGAATGAAACAAGGAAAGTTGTATATAAGACACAAATTTAGTTTAGTGCATGAATCGTTCGAAACGTTAAATGAATAATGGGTGTAACTCCATTATGGATAAGACTTAATTTTCATAAATCACACAGTGTTGCTATACAGTTATATTAACTGATGACCACGTTTTGAGCACAAACTATTGCTCATAATCATATCAAGGCACTACTCACAACTTTTTTCTTTATACTCTACAACAGTGCCCAAGTTTTGTACTTCTATCAATGAATAATGGGTGCTTTGTCAGTCTAAACAACATTAATTGATGCGATTAAGACATTCACATTATTTAAAAAGTATATTGATGAATTTTAATTGTCGTCTTTGATACTTTGCTTTATTTGAAGATGATTCTCTCAATTCATACTTTGTTCTCGGAAGTTCGTTATGCTCTCTGTTTTTAATTAAACGACTTACCGGTACTTCAAAAATTAACACTAAAGTAATATGAAACAAAAATTAAATTCTCTGTAACATCTACTTGAGAAACATGATATTCAAGTGTATGAGAATGACTGTAAACACTTGATAATGAAAAACATTAGTGATAATAATAACAATTTATTCTGAACAATACATTTATCAGAATGCGGAATCTACAGAGAATGTTTTACTTACTACCCTTGCACAGTTTACAAGTAAAATGATTGTCTGCTGTACATCCTTTGAAGGAATAGTGTTGAGTGTGAAACATTTGAAATAGGACTGGTGAAAGATATTAGTTATCCTTAAGATCTAAAAGCAGAGCTTTACATAATGTAGTTTAAATTGCTACTTAAGTTAAAGATCCTGGATGAGGTCATGTTGTGTAAACATTTGGAAGAGTTAGCTTCCATTACATCCGCTCTTCTAGGTTGTGAGCGTTGCAGTATCATGTAGTCTCATATTATTCTGTCAGCCGAGCTGTTTCGACTGCCTCAAATATTGTGGGGACATTCCATATCCATATGCTCACATCAGCTTTCATCGAAAGTGGATACATTATTTGACTGTTATCCTGTATGCCTTCGCTAGACTCCACCATTCTGAATTCCTTATTCTTACGAATTATACGGGTTCTCCTGTGCCTTGAAGTTTCGTTAGTGATGGTGACCTATAAATGTGGTAACTTAACTCATCTCCAACTTTCAGCGTTATCCCGATTTCCGAAGGTGTATATAGACTAGCTTCCATGAATTCATAATAACAAATAAAAGGTGAAGTAACTAACACAAACATTTGTCTGTTTGATCAGTTTTTCTGAATTTTGCGTGATTAATACCGAAGAATAAATTCAGTCCACAGAATCCAATGAAGTCTAATCATGCAAGGTATGGTGAAAATAAGAAATGAAATTTATTTGAGTGTCAGAAAAGATTATTATTACTCATTATTGTTCCCTTGGGTTCCTAGAGGAACATAGGGCTTCGACTGCACGTCTCCACTTGTTTCTGTCTTCTGCTGTACTTTTCACTTGCATCCATGTAGGTCCATACTGTTTCAGCTCCTCTTCACACGATCTCCTCCATGTCACCCTTGGACGTCCCACTCACCACTTCACTTTCAAATTCCACTCGAGCTATGGCCTGACGCACGATGTCACCCAGCGATCTCCTCAGCGGGTGTCCAATCCATCTTCACCTTCTCCTGCATATATGTTGAGCGATTGGTTCTTATTTGTTCGTTCCCATAGTTTCCTGTTGGTGATTCTTTCCGACCATTTAATCTCGAGTGTAGAACGAAGACAGCCGTTGATAAAGGTCTGCAACCTGTTGGAAATATTCTTTGTGACACACCAAATTTCTGATCCGTATAGAAGAACTGACTGATTTGACGTTTGTATTGAAAATTCGAATTTTGTTGTTGATGCTGAGTTGAGTGAGGAAGATTTCCAGATTGGTTTCAGGTTGATGAATGTGCTTCTCGCCTTCCCGATTCTCGATTTGATATCCTCGTCCGTTCCTCCGGTAATTGAGACAATACTCCTTAGATAAGTGAATGAAGCCACCTCTTTCAAATCACTTCCGTTGATGGTGATTGGCGCTGGATGTTGCTGTTGTTGTTGTGGGTTGGTTATTTTCATAACCTCTGTCTTGTCTATGTTCACCTGGAGTCCTGTCTTTGCTGCTTCTTCGACCAGTTTGTCCGTTTTCGCTTGTAAGTCTTCGATTTTGTGTGACATCAAACATAAATCATCCACGCAAGAAATCCAGGTCTTCTAGGTTGTTCACGTTGGTCCAGGATATCCCTGTCTTCTCGTTTCCCACCGTCTGATGCATAATCCAGTCCACCACAATTAGGAATATCATTGGTGATAATAAGCACCCTTGTCTGACTCCTGTGTTTACTCGAAACGCCTCGCTGAGTTTTCCGTTGTGGATCACTTGACATGTGCCGTTGTCGTACAGTTGTTGAATAAGGTTGATGAATATTTGGGGTACGCCGTAGTACTCGAGTAGTTTCCAAATAACTTCGCGGTCAACGCTGTCGAAGGCCTTCTCAAAGTCTTTGAAGTTGAGGTAGAGATTTGATTGCCATTCCATGCTTTGTTCGATGATGATGCGTAGAGTTGCAATTTGGTCAGAACATGATTCGCCTTTCCTGAATCCAGCTTCTTCTGGTCGGAGTTCTGCATTCAGTGCGCCCTTAATTCTCTCCAGGATGATGCGACTCAGAATTTTACTTGGCATCGACAGGAGCATGATTCGTCGTCAGTTCTTGCAAAGTCATCAGTCGGCCTTCTTTGTTAGTTTCACGAGGTAACCTTTCCTCCAGTCAGTAGGCACCTTTCTCTCCTTCCAGACCTTTTGCAATAACGGAGTCAGCATATCTGCTGTCGTCTCTGGGTCTGCTTTCAGTGCTCCAGCTGCTTTTCCAGCTTTAAGATGCTTGATTGCATTCAAGGCTTCAGCTTTCGTTGGAGGATTGATGTCAACTTGCAGTTGTGTACATGCTGTTGTTGAAATTTCTGGACGGGTTACATGTGGTGGTTGGTTCAACAGTCCTTTGAAGTGATCCACCCATTGTTTAATCTGTCTTTCTTCCTTGTTAATTGGGTTCCCTTGGCTGTCTTTTATAGGTTTCACTTGTGTTAATCTCCTCCTGGATACAGACGTGGTTATCTGATATAATGTCCTCAGGTCCCTTTTGCCTGCTGCCTTCTCAGCTTCAGTAGCCAGGTTGTCGTAGAATTGTCTTTTGTCCTTCCTGGCACTCTTCTTCACTTCTTTGTCCAGTGCTGTGTAGGTTGAACTCATCGTCTTCTTCTCTTGTCCGTCTTTGCAGAAAGTATTGACAACATTCAACTCTAGGGACGAACGAACCAAGGACCTCATGCCCAGTAAACATGCCAGAGGAAAAGAAGAATAACTGGATACACAATGGGAAAGCTGCTGAGTGATATGGCACTCCAGACCAACGAATGAAGCACAAATGAGAAACGGTGAGTTGGTCGTCCGAAATGACGCGGAGGAGATCATGTGAGAGGAGATGAGATCCTACGGAATGTTGTGCATCTGACTAGCTAAAAGGAACTGAAGAGAATAGGATGAAACCGAATGTGCTGATGAAACCCTTCGCTATACTCAGAACTCAAGAGAATATCATTAACTGGTTAGATTCCAGAAGTAACGAGACTGTTCAAATAGCAAATGAATAACGAAAATAGTGACTTTACTGGATATTTCTTCTGTTTTGTAACATGGTTCATAAAACTTTTTGTCTCAGAGTGATACACGGGCGAAATATGACTGTGGATTGTGTGTAGAAAAAAATATCAAAAAAGATGAGCCAGAGGACAAAACTGAGAAAAAGGCTGGGTCACGAAAATGCACAGGAAGAGCAAGAAACCGGGAGATTAAGTGAGTGATGCAAGTGATTTCATCCCCTTGATTCAGATGGAATGAAACTGCAAAATATCAAACAAACAAAATATCCATTTCCCAGCTTTCTCCATTTGAAGTTGTTTCATACCACTCTGAGTCTATAGGTATGTAAACTTTATCACTTTTCTACTGTGTGTCTTCCATCAGACATCAGAGACATTAACATGTATAAGTTATCTTGTTAGTTCAAACAAAAGTGCGTTTTCCTCGTAAATCCGTCACTCATCGAAATTACATATAAAAATATATGCACCCAATAACTCGCCTAGTTTACTGGCTCGCTAGTTTTCTAGCCGGGCCCAAAACCGGATAAAGAGGGAAGTTTGAATGTGGGGCCAGCGACCCTACACCACAAAAACAATCAAACTCCCACAGAAACCTCAACACTCAAGAAAAAAATTAAAAACACGAAAAATATAAAAACTGTACTCATTTTTCGCTTGAACTGGAGAGGCTAAATGATACAGAGAGCTGGAGAAAGCCTTCGAGAAGCCAGTAAGCCAGTCTATGTGTCTTCTCTCGATGAAAGCAAAAATAAGAATGGAGACGTGAAATGTCCGCAGTTAGTTCTCTTTTTTAACTGCTTCTAAGGTCATGTTAACTGGTATATTAGTGTAAAAACTATTTGTATCAAAACTAACCAATTTTTCATTATCCCCTAATTAAATGTCATTTGGTTTCCTTTTCATATCGTATGAACTAGTTAATTTGGATTTTGGACATAATATCAGAACTAAGTGTTTTGATAATTCATATGTCGGCGTATTTCTGAAATATACTATTGGTATCATGGGGTAACCTGATTTATGTATTTTTATAGCACCATATATCCTACTAGCATCATTATTTAAAGCATTAAATTAAACCAATTTGACTCACCCAGTGACGACTTCATTCTGCGTATTAAATCTGCTTTAGCTTTCTTAATCTTATCCATTATTGTGTCTACAGACTTCTTAGTTTCCTCATATGCACCCGTTGTAATGTTTTCAGTGACTTTCTTGGTATAGTCAGATTTATCCATAACTATCGTGGAGTTTCTCTTCTCAGCTTTTGCAATGATAATGTTTTTATCTTATTTTAGACTAATTAGAACCAGTCTTTCCAGTTTTGTTAAGTTTCACTATGTTTTCCTTGCTTTTTCAAAATTAATGCAAACTGAGCTGCAACCTTTTCTGCTTTCTTCTTATCTATTGGGCTTAATGCTACTTCTATGTTTGGAATGACATCCACTGTCTTTGGTTAACAATTTGTTACGTTGAAATTTAGTCCTTCCTCAGGCCCCTTTTTCTGACTAGATCTCAGTTCTTTTTATGGGAGGTTGATAACCTCTGCACGCAACACGTGCAATAGGAATGATTCGTTACTTAAACCAGAAATAAGAACAAGAAATATTACCACCAATCAAATCAAGACATGAGAAATAATGGAATCGTATGAAAGAAGTTGGAAAGTTGCGTGAGTAACTCGACATGATTATGAGCAGGAAACGTTGTGCTTGAAATGTCATCAGTAAATTTTACTGTATAACACTATGAGACCTTATCAAAATAAATCTTTCCCAAAATGGAATTATACTCTAATGCAGTGCACAAGTTCTTTTCGTATATCAATGATAGGTCAGTTTGACCTATACATTAAAATTATTATTGCTACATTTGCGTTCGAGTCTACGACGGAATGTTTGTTTTCACATAATGTTCCAATTCTCAAACTATTTGTTGGCTAACACCTTGACTTGAAAACCTAAAAAGTCATATATCCCCCCGGATGAGGAATTCCTAATTAAGGTAAGGTAACTAATTGGTGGCTGATAGTGCTCAGTGACTCTACAACTGCCATCAGCTCATGGTATTTGAATTCTGGCTTAGAGTAGACCTCTTGAAATGCGAAATCTAACTCAAATGCATTATGTTTTCCAACAGCTTTCTGAGAATTCATTCTTATGTGTCGCTTCATACAGTTTTTCAAGTGGTGTGGTTTCTAATTCAATTGTCTGCATTCAATCTATTTCATTGGTTGTTTATCTTATATCAAAGTTCGTGTTTTCATTCATCGACGTCAACACTTTTGCTCATATAAATTTGCTTTGACTGATTTTCAAATATTCTGACATTTTAAAGTGTAACTGCACTTTTATTCCGCGATTTCTGCAATTAATACCACTCGGACAATGATAACTTCATCAAACGAGGGTAAGTTTTCTATTTCAAGTGTGAATTCCATCATATACTTCAAATCACATTCTGGCAAGTTTGTATTCCCAGCCCTAATACTTGTAATGCATTCAAGAGACTCTTGACTCTCATGATGACGTGCTTTCCATGACCTCATTTTATGTTTCATGCCAACTTGGTGTAGTTGTTGAACAACAGCAACTGTGACGAATTCAAGAGTGGTAGAATCCTCCGTAGATCAAAGATATAATGCCTTTTCTTTCGCAAACGTTTGTAAGGGTTAATTTGATACATGAATGAATCACCGATTTGTTGCTTAATATTTTGAGACATTTCTTACTGGATCAGCCACACATTAAGGGTGCATGATTCGATATTCCCCGACTGAATGTCAAATGAGTTGTATTTAAAAATTCTGTTCAGAGTCGCAGACCTACTTACCCACTGAAATCGGCAGGGGAATGCAGTTATTCATTGACAGTATTAAATGGTGTTGACTGGAAAGTTTGTCTGAAAGAAATTTGGCACTATGAATGAGTCAGTACATGATCACCATAAATATGGATATTTTTGAAGTCAAGATATTGAAAGTGTCGTATATAATATTAGGTTGCCTTTAGTTGCTACGCAAGATCTATATTTTTTTCAGTGCTTTTTTAAAAGTTTCTTTACTGTTTTGGACATATGAGACGAATTAATCCGAAATATCTGTCTGGAGTGTTCAGATCTAAAGAATCCGGATACCAGTGATATATTATTATTATTGTTTCCTTTAATTCCTAGAGGAACATAGGGCTTCAGCCGTGCGTCTCCCTCGCGTTCGATTCTCTGCTACAGTCTTCACCTGGCTCTAAGTCTATCCACACATTTTCATCTCCTCTTCACATGACCTCCTCCACTGACGACCAACTCGCTGCTTCCCTTTCGGGTTCCACTCGAGCGATGGCTTGTCTAGTGATGTCACTCACTTGATAGATTGTTTCCTCAGAGTATGGCCAATCCATCTCCATTTCTTCCTTCCTGTTTGTTTCACAATCGGTTCCTGGTTGGTTTGCTCCCACAGGTCCTTATGGCTGATCTTTTCTGGCCGGCCATCTGATCTTGAGTATTGAGCGAAGACAACTATTAATGAAGGTCTGTAGTTTGTTTGAGGTGCTCTTTATGACGCGCAGTGCAAGTCTCTGATCCGTATAGTAAGTGGCACTGACTTCACATTGGAGTTGAAAATCTGGATCTAATTTTTGATGCTGAGGAGTGCTGTTGACCTCGACACAGACTTGAGAGTAATGAAAGCTTGTCTTGATTCCCGATTCTTGCCTTGATATCCTCATCAGTTCCGTCTGCATGTAGCTGAAACGATGCTTCCCAGGTAGGTAGGTAAAGGAGGTTGTTTCTTTCAGGTTCCTTTCATTTACGCTGATCGTCGTCTGTTGTTTTTATTCTTGTCCAGGAATCTTCATCACCTTTTTTTCTCTATGTTCACCTGAAGTCCTATCTTTGATGCTTCTTCTGCCAACTTGTTGCTTTTCGCTTGCATATCTTCCAGTTTGTGGTAAATCAGACAAAGAACAGTCACAATCAGAACATGTTGACTAATTTACTACTCGTGAACACCATGCTGGTTCGTGCAATACGAAACATGAGGAAACCATACAGGTTTCAGAGTCCTAACGAGAATGTGTTCCAATATTTCTTCATAGTTCAAATAGGTTCTGTGACACATACATAATAACCATCTGTCATTCGAAATTTCGCATGACTTTTCACCTAATGCAATCTAGTGTGATGCTACAGGACTCGTCTGCGAGTATTCGAGATACCCACATCATATTTTTCACCTGTAACAACAGTGAAATCAGAATATCAATAGAACTCAATGTGTAGTATGTATCACTTCATGTTGTTCTGCTCTCCGGTTTTGAGATGTGGTAGTTGAAGGGAAAATGCTTACTAGCTATGCCATTGCGTGCATACTTCGACACAAGTAGTAAAATCTGCATGAAAAATGAAATAAATGGACTCCTTGTATGCAACAATTTGGTTAGAGCTCTAATCGTGAGTCACGAATTCTCGAGTAGTCCATTGTAAGGAGACATAATTCATAGGCGCACATCACTCTCTTTAAATGAGGCTACCATCAAATTTTCTTCTTTTCTCCTTTTTTAATTTATTATGAACCATTTGAAAATGTCATCAGTCAAAAATGAAAACCAAACAATCGTCCCATCTACTCCAACGAGTGAACTGCCTTCAAATCAAGACACAATGAATTCACATAGTAACGCAGAAGTATGTTCCCTACTGTTATCAATTATAATTAAATTAACCAAGTCTGTTTGCAATCAGTTTCCTGTTGAACATAGGACCAGGGAGTTTATTTGGAAGGTATTAGCTGCATTTTTGAAGTCCATTCATTTTTGAAGACTTTCATCATAGTAGCAGTACAGATTACAATAGTGTGGGAAATCTGCGCTCTCGTGTTACTTGTGTAAGTTATGTGTTGTGGACTAATTGTGTTAATGAAATGTTTTTAAGCTCAGCAATTTATGAATGGATGAAAGATAATACTTGGTTCCCATGGTCGTGCGGGTACGTATAATACTTATATTTTATCTATTCCTAATATATCACCCTATTTATTATACACCTCATAATTTGGTACACCATAGACAATAAACCCGAGAGAAAGACACTGAATAATAATAAGAATTTGCTTTATTCCAAAACAGTACATGTGATACAGAATGGAATTCTCAGCATTTTTACGACAGTATTGCAACCATTTAGTGCATTAACAAAAAATAGAATTCTACATAGATTGAGGAAATCTCAGTTCATTATTACAACAACACATTGGCATGTCGGTAACAAAGGTAAAGCTTAACAGCGTTTGAAAATGTTAGAAAAATAGGTGCTAGTATATTTACTGGCGTAAGCGAGAGAAAGAAACAAAACAGCACATAACGGAAAAAAAGAGAAAAAGAGAGGGAGAGAAAAGGAAAAGAAAGAAAGAAAATATTGTACCTATAAATGATATGAGTTGGAAAGACGAGATCCAGTTGTACTACTGACTATTTAATGAATTATAGGTGTCACGCCTAATGCTTTCTTTATCACACAGAACACAAGCTAGGTAGGGTATGGTTGTTTTTGTACTTGCTAGTGCGAGCATATAGTTTTCTATATAGGCTTCTGGTCCTGCCTGATGAGATGCAGGGGGAGAGTTGTGAATGAAGAGGGTGGTGTGAGTTAGATAAAATGGATTTGGCCCATTTTCCACATGAGTCCAAGTCGACCAGAATATTAACAAGCTGGTTAAGTGGCACGCTGCTCACCCTGCTGACAACCTTTAACATCCTGCGTAATAAGGTATACTGTTTCTTCAGTAGCCCGGGAAAAACTAAGGGGAAACAATAGAGAATAATAGGCAGGATGCAAGATTTAACGAATCGTAAGAGTAAGGGTTGGGTTATACCAGAATGTTTTAACTTCTTTATGTAGAAGGTAAGACGGAATATTTTCTAAGAAATCATCAAGATGTGAGACGACCAGGAAAGATCAGCAGATAGAATGACACCAAGATATTTAATTTCCGACTTGGTTTCTTTTTCAGTGCCATCTATCTTACACACCTCGTGAGTGCTAACCAGTTTGTTTAGGTCAGATTTATGCCTAAAGGTAAAATTGACTGTTTGGCATTTAGAGGGATTTAAGGTAAGACCGTTTTTCTTGGACCACTGGCTGATTTCTGACAGAAAGCCATTGAGTTTAGAGCAGTCGTTTTGACATTTGATAGACAAAGATACAGACAGATCGTCAGCATATTTGACAAAATTAATGTCATTTGAAGATGGTAAGTCATGTAGAAAGAAAGAAAAGAGAAGTGGGGAGAGTATAGCAACTTGGGGGACACCGGCTTCAGTGAGCACAGCAGAGGATGATTTACCTTTGTATACGGTGTACTGCATTCTCTTAGAGAAGTAGGAATGCAACCAGTTAGTGACCCAGGACTCAGTTTGTGTCAAAGAGAGCTTATTTAGCAGGAGACATCTAGGTACAGAGTCAAAAGCAGAAGTGAAGTCGAGAAACGTGCAGCGGACGTATTTGGCACCTTTATCTAATGATGAGACGATGTTGTTGTGTAAGACAGCTGCAGCGTCTAATGTACTCCTACCCTGTCTATAGGCAAATTGTTTGAGGTCTTCGAAGTTTTTAAGGGAGGGTTCAAGTTTAAGAAGTATAAGTTTTTCCATAAGCTTTAGAAACGAGGAAGTGATGGCAATGGATCTGAACTTTACGTTCTTGCCGTTTCCAGGTTTAGGGACAGGGACAATTTTGATGTCTTTCCATGCATCAGGTGCGATATTTTTGGAGAAAGAAGCATTTAGGATGTTGGTTAGTGTAGAACACAACACATCTGCACATTGGCATTAAGATTCAAAATTGTGGGGTGGAAGTGGTTTCTGTTTGAACAGTTATCACTGGTATAAACATCATCATTCCAAGAGGTTTGAGCTGTAGACACGACAAAATCGACATTGATGATAAACTAAGTGGGAAAGACTGAATAACACTAATACCTACCGATTGCACCAATGACTCAATATTTCATTTCGACTAATATCGTCTCACAAATCAAAAATCTAAACTTTGATACCTGAATATGTTGTATTATTATATGAGATATGATCATACCGGTGAAAACAACAACTTAATCATACAAGTGCTATGAATTCATGCCAATAAGTTAGTATCATTATTACTATTACTACACCAATATCCGTCATTTGAAAGAGCAAAACCAAGAGCAGTCCCAGTTATGTGGTAGCAATCGTCATATTTGCTAGTCACACTTATTGACGATGTCACTTCCCCCCCTTCCTCATCCAATTAAAAATCATAACTTATGTTTAGTTCTTTTGTGTTAATACAGAATTCTAGGAACAATTCTACAGCTGGAAATGCTGCTTATACCGCAGTTACAGTTCTTATTCCCCTACAATTACATCTACTTGATAATTACTGTAAGTGGAGTACGTTTTGCCATTCATAATTTTAAGTCAACTGATTTTATGAAAGTGGTATATTCACAATAATACTTTCCTCTTGCATATCTGACTGTTCAATGTTCATATAAAGTCGCCTTTTTATTTGTTCCTACTGGGATAACTACAAATTACAGACTTTCATATTAAAGCTGAATCAAAATGAAGTTGAAACAGTTGAGGGATAATTTTAGCAACCAGTTCCCTTTATTAGTTTGAAGAGAGAAAGAACGAACATGTTTGCAGGATAATACGAGCTCGTTTTATTTGGTGGATTCTCATCAACTGCATACATCCTAAACAAAACCAAATTATAGGTTTCAAGAAAGTTGTGGAACATACTTTTTCATAATTACTTTGAGTCATAGATAGAAGGCATAAGGAACAGACTATTCGGTGTCAAAAACAACTAATTATATATGGTGGAATTAGATAAGAGGGGTAAGAGTTCAGATTTCTATTGGAAAACACAGATTAGTTAGAGGCATATTACAGGGTCAAGGTCAGAGAACAGAGGGAATTTACACATCTTGTGGTGGAGAGTTTAAGAGGGTGGGGGTGAATGGTGAAGTAACATTTTTAGCCTAAACAGACAAACAATTAAGTAGATTTAGAAACTTGAAGGTCAAAATTGAACAGAATTCTACGTAACAAGACAAACACAAAGGTATACTGACAGAAAAACAAAACAAAAATAAAATAGAGTTAGGGTTACCAAAGTAGTGAAAGGTTAATCACACTATCTTTCTGTTTGCAGAGGTCTGGTCGAAATATCTTGATAGCAATGGCTTCTGCGAAGCAAAGTAGTCATGGGTTTCCTCGTGTATTGATTATTTTGAAGGCTTGGCTAATTTCTACTGTGTGTCCTGTGTCAATTATATGTCTGGCGATTGCACTTGATAACACTTTTCTTCCTTTTGTACGGAGACTCTTAGGAATGTGCTCAGAAAATCTAGTAGATGCTGTCCCCTCAGTCCTTCCTATGAACTTGCTTCCGCAGGTGCACGTGAATTGGTAAATGCAGTTGGAGTTGACGTGAGTAGGGTACTCATCTCCTTTTGACTGGGTTAACGAGCACACAGTGTTGTGAGATAGGACCAGTCTGGCGGCCTGAAACGTTCTTTTTAATGCACCTGTGATTTTTTTTGCGTTCTTGCGGATACGTCTTCTCCTTTGTACGCTAGGCAGATGAAAACTGGTTTCTTTTCAACGGTGTTAGGTTTCGGTTTCTGTGCTACTTCATTTCTATACTTTAATATGAACTTTCTCGATAAGGTTCTTTTCGATGACCGCAAGTTCTTCTTCGGTCTTGTCTTCTGAACATATTTCTTTGACTCTGCTGAACAGCATTTTTACAAGACCTCTTTTGTAACTGGTTGGGCAAAAGCTGTGATAATGTAAGTATTAACCAGTCCAAGTTTCTTTCCTGTAGACAGATTTTTGAATCGTCCCATCGTTTCTTCTGTTTATGTTGACATCTCAAAGTATTTATGAAAAGTATGTTCCAAAACTTTCTTGAAACCTATAATTTGGTTTTGTTTAGGATGTATGCAGTTGATGAGAATCCACCAAATAAAACGAGCTCGTATTATCCTGCAAACATGTTCGTTCTTTCTCCCTTCAAGTTAAGGGATAAATTTCACACCAAGTGAGAGAGCGAAGTCGCATTATTCCTTGAAAACTGATTCAGAAGTAAAAAGCAGGATGCCGAATTGTATTCAACATTCTTACATAAAAGGAACAGCGATGAACTAGATTTAATATTTTCAACTTACCGAAACAACAAATAATAAGATTGTGAAACCGACTACAGCCGCTCTTGAAACGCTCTTTACATCATGGAACTGCAATAGTGGAGGGAATGTATATGATTAGGTTTCAACTAGAACAAAACTGCATGATATACATAGACACATCGTCGACGGAAGAAGTGAACCCATTGCCTGGACACAACTTCCTAATTGTTTTCACAACAGATGTGTTATTATTCCCCTGAAGTATTATGGATAAACCAGTGTCAGTGTGATCAGAGTATACCTGAGGTTGAATCTAGTCGGTCAGGTTTGGCCGTGCACAATGAATTGATGACGGATATTTGGAAGTCCATATGACTACAGATAATGTATTCGAAACCTGAACAAAATGGTTAATCTCTTCCTGCCGGCATAGAAGTATACCCAAGGGCTGAATACATCTCCTCAATTCGTTTCTTAAGTAGCACGTCTTTACTTCGTGTTAATTGTGGAGTGAAACCAACTCCATGTTGGTTAGGCTCTCCATGCAAAAATTATTTTACCTGCTGTTAGCATACAGTATACAATGATTCAGTGTATGTATGCCTTCCTATGGCTCAACTGTTATATGAAGACCAAGGTTTACCGCTTTCTTCCACCATCAGTTCAGAATGTTTTGGAAACTGTCGCATTTCCTTCATCTCTTCATTATTGTCTACTTTTCGTCTTCTCCCCCCTCCAGACAATAATTGTTGCCTTTGCTGCAGCTGTTCCACTCATCAACTTACGATTCTGGTGGACATTTGTCACATGGATTATTACTGTGATTATTGCAGGGATTGTTGTGGCTGTCAGTGTTGTCAAAAGATTCGATATACTCAAGAGTTTTGGGGAGTTCATACTTGCCACATTCCTTGTGGAATTATGCTTTGTTATAATATTCTTCCCTTTCATATACTTCCAACAATATGACGTAAGTATTCAGATGAACTGTAAGTTACTCTTAATTAGAAATTATCTGTCACTAATGATATATGGTAAAAGGACATGGTATAGCTCACTAATTGTTGGTAATTCAGGAGAAGAAAGAAGAATTGGCTTGAATATGGCACGCACACCACATATAAACCATCACAGCCCTGATTTCCATTTGTGCTGACATCGAGGATCTTGTTCCTATACCAGATGTTACCAGTTCAGTGACTCTTGTCAAGGTAATGAACACTTCTGTGTGTTGCCTTTCTAACACTGGCTGACTCTGACATCCTAATCCGTGACCCTCCTGCAGTAAAAACAATTCTGACGTGGATAGGTAAGTGGAACTAAAACTCTATTTGGATTCCTCCCAATGATGGTGATTGATATTCATTCTATTTATGGCAGGATATCTTCATCACTTACCCTAGTTAACTAGCTCGTTCTAAGCCTCGTTACGCACGTGTCTTATAATATCACACTCTGAGGCACTACATTAGTTTGAAAACACAGAGAAATACACTGAAACGTAAGTGGAAAGGATGATCACTTTGGTCTCCTAGACTACGTCATCAAGTGCATCCATTTGGATGCAAAACGTGGAAACACTTTGACTGAGATAAACATGTCTGCATATTCCAAGTATCCCAATCACAATTTATATAATGCGTCATTACACGTATAACTGAGTAAATAATTAACAGACATGAAGTAAAGACTAAAATAATTTGCACAACAAAACTTACAATCATATTTATGTGTAGTTTGAGCTGAACGACTGATTTTGTCCCCCATTCTCTTGGCAGATACTCATAATACTGTGTGGATTTGCCATGATGTGGACAGTTATTTCGGTAAGTCTATCAATCTATCATTCGAGAGAGAGAGAGGTGAGTACTTTTGCAAGTGAAGTTGGTTGTTGTTGTTAGTTTAAGCTCTCAAAAATCGATTGAATGAAATAGATGACTGAAGTAGTTGATTCACTTCTAGATTACGATAACCACCAATTGTTTTAGCCCACGTATTGTGTGTGGGGGTTAAATACACTCTGACTGTTGCACCTAATGTTGATGAATATTCAAGGCTAATGTTACTTCTTTCCTAGAGTCTATTGATAACAAACGGAAAATGCAAGTAACCCTAATTTCCCTCACTGATTGTGAGTTTTCGTGCAAAAACTTGCAGCTTGTTAATATTGTATCTCAATATACACAGCCATCCATCAGGCCATCGTAAATAAATTCATCGTCAACCGCTGTGAGTGAATAAGCCTGAAGAGTTAAACTTTGTTATTTCCTGCCATCATTTTCAGCATAACGTAAACGAACACATCAATACTCTACGGATATTGAACTTCACGTTTAAATTTTTATTCACTCTTAGTCAGATTACGCAGGTAGCTACTTGACTCAAGATGACTAATAAGTCGAGAAGAAGAATAAAGCTTTCTAAGCGTCCATTGACAAAATTCAACAACTGTCAATCAGAACCTGAAGGAATGCCATTTCAGTGGCACGAACATGTATGATTCATTGCTTCGTTATTAGTCGATCTGATTTAAGCTTAAGCTCAGTATAATTGCACCACAGACTGAAACAGTGCTACACTCACGTTCACTTCTCCAGCAGTACTTATTATTCCTTCTCACATTTGAGTTTCGAATTTCCTATCTATGAGAGATATCGTTCCCATCAGTGAGCTACAATTTTCAATTGCACCTTTATAAATGTCCATATCAAACGAAGCATTCTGCACAGTGACCGATTCCACTTTGTAATATTCAGGGGTCTAATAGTATTGAGGAAAATGGAAGGAGTGCTTGAAACAGAATCATAGTCAACTTCAAATACTCATCATTAGAGCAGAATCGGTCAAAGAAAGGTGCACATTTCTTATATGGAATTGCAATTCATTTGGTCAGACTGTTATTATCTAAGTAATCAGCTTTATATATATATATATATACATATATATAAGTGATAAGATTTCATATTAACACCCCTGCCATCTGTATTCCGATTGTCATTAGCATTGTTATCAACAGATTTTAATTTTCTGCTCTGTTTAAACACGTTAAGGTTGTTATTTCTATATCCAAGTCCATATGCATTTATACACAACGAAAACATGCTGGACACTAATTAGTCTCATCAATCTTTCCTTTCATTCACAGGAGATAGCTATCATTGTTCAAGCTCTTCTTGGTGATAGACAATTCTCATTTCGAAATGATCAACACGTACTCAGTGGATTGATAATTGCCATGTTAATTATCTGGCTGAATTTGCTTGTTTCAACGGAGGTGGCCATCTTCAACGTGTTATTGAATCCCAAAGGGGACAGCGGAGATGAGGAACCAACACTCTGAGGTTTCGATAATTATTTAAAATTGTAACGAATAATATGCTGACCAATACTAAAGTTCTCGTTAATTTTAGAGATTCAATAAAAGCGACAGTATGTTCTGGATTCTCATTTATTTCAACACGACTGCATTTATTGTCAAGTATCAAAAATCCGTAGAAACTGTATCCTCATTATTTAGATGTTTTTGGTTGGAGCGAGTTGCTGCGAACGCAGTAAGCGCGAGACCTACATAAATGTATTCTTTTCAGTTACCTGGAACCAAATAAAATCGGTTCAGAAAGCACGATGACAGAAATTGCCTCACCTTGACTGATACGTTACATTCACTACACAGAGCTACACCTGACTATTGGCCAACCATTCATGGAATGACAAACTAGTGTCGATAAGAAGTCGCCACTGCAATCTCATGATGTAGTCGTTTATTCCGTCACCGTCTCATCAGCCGCATACCTCCTGACAAAATTATTAAGTTTACGTACAGATAGATTTTAATATTCTAATGTATGTTATATGATGCCACCTTAAGATTGACTTCACACTTAATAAACAGTTCTCACAAATTATGCCTATATACCTTATACACTAAAGGTTCAAGTTTAAACAATGAGCGAAGGCTAAGATACGATAGCAAGGTATTTCTGTAATAAGGGTAAGGGGTGGTGGATGGGATGATAAGTTATTAACTCATATGTTGAGTGACACTGCAGTGAGATTAACTCAAATTATATAAACCAGTGATAAGCAAGTCACATTATGGTGAAAGGGAAGACATCCAAGCCAAGATTACGTAATTAAATAAAGGAGAGAGTAAAGACATCCAGTTGTCAGTGCAAGGAAACTCTGATAGCTGTTTTTTTCTGAATACAAATCGGGTTTCGAGCGTTTGAAAGCAATTACTTTGGCAAATCTGAAGAGAAATGAAACATTCTGTCCATTGCGAATTTTGAAGGATTTCAGGGGTGTCTCCCTCCAGCGTCTCGTCTGTAGCCTACCAAACCTCAAAAATAACATATCCCTGTGAGAGCTTTACTTTGTTACATCAACCATCCTCAACACAAAACTGCTAGTTGGCTTGGAGAGGGGTTGGAACCTATTGGTTGACGGCTGACTGTGCGCACCGTGGAGGATCCATTCAATTTCGCTGAAAGCTTGAAACACATGAACGTTTCCGACAAGTTCATGATGTCATCTGATGTAACCGCCCTGTTCAGAAGGATTCCACTTAATAAAAATACCGATTTTATTTGTCAGCATTCTGAACTTCTTTCTGTAAACGCCTACAACTAGTGCCTTCCTTGGATATACAATTCCATTTTGACAGTTCTCCTCACCGTCAAATAGACGGTGAAGCTTTGGGAAATCCCCTAAGCTTTGTATTAGCAGACATCGACACGTCTAACCCTGGAAGAACAAATTTGAACACTGCAATCAACGAAACGATGTCTCATTGTTGACACACTTGTAGTATGCAACAATGAAAATCACGCATCCAACCCACTTCAACTGTTCAGTGACACACGTGAAAATACTGACTTCATCGTGGAAATTGAAAGTGGTGGGAAGTTTCATTTCCTTGACATTGCCTTACTACGCGTAAAAGATGACAGTTACCAGAGGTTAATTACCTGGAAGTTCTTACGGAATGGAAAATACATAGATTTGAATAGTTTTTGATTTGGGGCACCAGAAAAATGCACTCACTATAGTCAGAATATGTGTAGAAAAAGACCAGAAGTCTCTCAAGGGGACGTTTAAGGAAACGTTTTTAGGAAGACTGAAGAGGCAAAAAAAAGGAATCACTCTCTAAGGGCTTCAGTATGGTAGCAGAGAAGATGGAGATGTTTAGAAAGAAGATGAACAAGAGCAAGGATGGACAACAAAAAAAGATGAAGAAAGAAGAAAAAGAAGCACTGTAAAACACACTGAATAAAGAAATAAATAAGAGTGCTAGGAAAGACAAAATACAATTCTATGACACACTGCCAACTTGAGAAGATTAAACTACATATATTGCAGAGCTAAGAACACTGTATGAGTTAACTAGGTGGCTGTACAGGAAACAGTCAGAACAAATGAGACCAATGAAAGATAGTTAATAAAACCTAATAACCAAAAAGTAGAAACGAAAAAGACGTTGAACCGATCATGTTTAGGAACTCTTGAGTCAATCGATACCCACCACTCGTCCGGAAACAGCGACAAATCTGCCAGCAAACATCACTCATCCAATGAATCTTTGAATCATATAAAGTCACTGAAAACTGGCGGAAGGAGCAAGGTAGTTTGCGTTTCACTAGAAACAGTTCAAGCAGACCCTGAGACGTCAGAGAATTTTCTCACATCACTAGTGAAGAATGTGGTGAAGGAAAGATACCTACTGAATTCAAAGAGGGTTAAATTGTCGCAAAACGAGAATCGGATAACCTAGCTCTTCGCATGGACTGCCATGGTACAAGCTCCCCTCCATCTCAAGCAGAATATTGGGCGGCATGGAGAAACGAAACTTCGCTCGGAACACGATTGATTCAGGAAGAGCAAATCATGCACGGATCAAACTGCATTATTACGCACTGTCATCGAACAGAGTACAGACTAGCAGTCAACTCTCTACTTCAAGTCCATAGATTTCGGAACACCCTTCAAAATTACCGACGGTGAAGTAATTTGGAAACTGCTTCAACGCTATGGAGTGCTCCGAACGTCCATTGTTTTCATTCAACAGCTTTAGGATATACCAAGAGCCATGAGATTCACAACGGAAAAGTCAGCGGAGCCTTTCAAGTGAATATGAGAATCAGGCAAACCTGAGCCTTATCACTGACAATATTCATAATTCTGGTGGACCGGATCATGAAAGAGGACTTAGTGGGTCTGAAGGCATGCCCAAGTCAGACGGACAAAAACATCCTCAAATATCTGCACATCATGTATACTTTCCGTTTGTCACACAAACACGGAATTTCACAGGTGAAAACCAACAAGTCAAAAGAAGAGACAGTAAAGACAGGAGTTCAAGTGAACGTGGAGATGACAGAGGTGATAACGATACTTAACAAACTAACAAAAGCGTCAGTGGGTATCAACAAGAGAAATCTAAAGGGTGTCAACTTTCATCATTTCAATAGAAGATGGCAGCCTGGACGAGTATGTTGAAGCCATTAAACACCGGGAAACAAGACATATAGACCAATACTGTTCTGAGATCAAGCTGGAGATCGGTAGAAGTTAGCACATGAAACGTTACCCAAGGTTTCAACATGAGTTTGAAGTCACTTCTTTCAAATAGTTCATAGACTTAGAACATCACATAAGACATAACCAACAGGCTGTACACTTCCATCTACAATTACTCTGCTCAGAACAAAAAGCGAGACTGATAGGACATAATTTGAAGTGAAAGGACTGCAACCACATATAAAGTCGAGGATTGTCCAAGACGATAAATGCATAACATTTCGTTCTTAACCTTGAAGTAGTTATTCATGCATGTGCTGATATAATAACTTGAGTGGAGAGTTTTTGGGTGGTTTTCATTCAGACTGAATTTCACAGGATTTACTATTCCGCAAAACTAACTTAATGTGTTTACTAGTTTATTGCTTGAATACCTGATGTTCTTCAGTAAAGTCACGTGAATATCTGGTGTCAAGGCTGAGAAAAGAATCATTATCTGTTTCATATTTCGACAATCATGACGCCAATCGGACCATTCTCAATGTATCTTGTACTATCGGCACAAGGAGGTATTATTGACACGGAAACTGTAGAAGAGAGGGAAAGCGGTTCAACTGAATGTAAAGAATACAAGTGAACAAATATGTAATTCTAGAGGTTATTGGTGAATTAGTCAGTAGAAATAAGGTGAGGTGGCTATCCTTGAGGGATCAGGCTACAATTCCTTGAAATCTTGTGTTATTACATTTCAAGGATGAAATAATCCCACAGAAACCAGCATGGTATAATGATGCAAGACATGTTGAAAATAAGAGATGACTTCAGTTAAGCATGATAAGCTCTCTGATTATTGAATTATCAGCTGAAAATGAGTCCCCTTTCAACTTAAACAGCATACACTGATGTGATCGAAACATTCCTATTTGTTTACGAATAAAACGACAGAACTCCTTTGTGATCTTTGATACTTCAGTTCACTGGAAGATGATTCTCTCATTTCGCACTTTGTCCCAAGAAGTTAGTTGTGCTGTTTGTTTACAAAATTGAATACTTTGCAGGCACTTGATTCAAACATCAAAGTAATGCAAACTAAAGGCGTTAAGATGAGGAGTAGAAGTCAATTATTTGTAACAGCTACTCGATAAATGTGATATTCAAGTGTTTCCAAACTACTGAAAAAATAATATGAACTTCATTCTGAAAGATACGTTTATAAATCATGTTGAATTTTCAGTGTATTTCTACTTACTACTCAAATAGGATTTTCTAGTAGAATAGTTAGTAGTCTTCTGTACATCATTCGCTGAAATATTGTTGAGTTGGAAACATGAACAGACACTCGACTGTTTTGTCCCTTCTAAAAATACCTGGTAATTTAATGAAAGTCATTTAAAATGACCATGTATACAGACCGTTCTTATATGGTGCCTATTGTTGTAGTTAATTATTTTAACTTCAGATTACTCTGTCATTGGACATGTATGATAAGGTTCCTCTAGAACAATGGAAATATATTACAATGTTGTGTTCCAATCCATTCGAATATTTGATTAAGATGCCCTCCGCTTCAACCTGCGGTCTCCTCCACATGCTTCTGACAAACCCTCATTTCTTTCAGCAAATTTGTTGAACAAGACGTTTTTGGTTATTTTTTCCCCAGAATTCTTTGTTGGCAATACTTTCTGGATATTTGAGCATCAATATTCAGCCTTCGTAGCCTCCGATTTGATTGATATCCAGATTACTGCCTTAGCTGGAGGATTGATATCTACTGACAGGCAGTGCCGTGCGTGTTGGTGGGGGTATTTTGCTGGTTTTCCTGGGCGAGTTGCAGGTGATGTTCGTTTCGAGAGTCCTTTGAAGTGATCAACCCATTGTTTTGTCTGTTTCACCTTCTTGGTAATTAGGTCTACCTGAGATGATGTATTCCTGCTTAGAGACTTGTTTATTTGGTATAATGTTCTGAAGTGTCTTTTACCTGCAGCCTTCCTGTTCTGCTTCAGTAGCCAGTGTGCGGTACATTTGTCACCCACCCTTCTGAAACTTCTTCGCTCCGCAAAATATGAGTTGTAACCAGCTTCACCTCCCATTATCTGTCTTTGCATTATTTCATCTGTTTCACCATTCACTCTTCTCTGTTAGCTTTCAAGTGTCCATAGAAAACAACGCCTTCAAAAGGTCACAGTGTTCTTGCAAATAATTTTCCTCGGATCTGCTACATAGACTCTGAGACTCTTCGCTGATGGCTGGCGCGAACCTACCAATCTCTGAGGGCTGAGATGGAATTTCATTCTATCTGCAGTTGCTTTGAAAGTTGTCAGCTTGACATGAGAGCTCCTCTGCACTAGATAATTTCCTTACCCCACAACTAGTATTCTACTCGATTTTTTGCTCGGCAGGCTGCATCTTCACTTTCTTGAAAAAAACAGACAAAATCTGACCAGTTTTTGGTGCGTCTGTCAAGTGGAACTCATGTTGCCTTGTGTACATCCTTCTTCTCGTGCGTATTACCTCCAATCACCAAGTCACTGAATACACAAAAAAACATAGATGAGTACTCCGTTCATATTAATTTCGTATCTAGACCCATGATAAGTTCTCTCCCTGTGTCGTTTCTTCTACGTTTAGCCCGAATTTACGGGTAAGAGTTGTTTGACTCGCGTGATTTAGTTCCACATAGTTGACATAAACCTAGTCAACTTTAATGAAAACGACGTCAAACCCATTTTAATGGTCACAAAAAGTATAAAATGTCAACCAGAATTAACAAACACCTTAACCGTAACATTCATAAACCTTTGGTATTAAAAAACAGTTAATTTTGAAGTATCCCGGTTTTTGCATATGTTTGTCAACTGGATTTTATTGAACATAGACATCACTATTAAAAATATTACATGTTACGTATCCCTGAAACAAAGAAGCCTTACATTTACCACTTGTACACAGGAGCGTTGCTTCATCTTAAAAAACAACTTATCATTGATTTGTTTGCTTTCTTTGTACAGATTCTCAGTATAGCATAAAATTAACTGTAGGCTCCAATAACAACCCTTTTTGTTTACTAAATCACTGTGAATTCCTCATTGTCAGCTAAACGCATACTAGTTAAATATAAGTGAACTCCGTAGAGACGACATCAGTTTTTAAACATATCACTGAGCGATATTTATTTCACAAGTCTCTTTCTGCGACGGAGAAATCGATCAGTGACATACGCATCATTACATCTTCAGTGAAATGAAAGGGAACACTAAGCATCCTCAACTCTCATAACTGTCAGTTGATTTCACTTTAGATGGAATCTCTTCACAAGCACCCACACAGTTATATTTGTCTCCGTGGAGTTCGATTCCACTATCGCGTTACGTTAGAATAGTTAAAGATGATAGTTTTGATCAAAATATATGTTGTATCAGTCTCTGACAAAACAATCACTTGCCTAACGGATGTCTGAGTTATAGAGCTCAAAATTCAGGAGTTAAAACTGCTTTTAAATAAGTTAAAAATGCAAAAGTTGAAGTCACACTAATCAGCTACTTTCATATTAAAAATTCATACATGAAATGGACCTCTGAATCCCATTTTCATTAGCCGTTAACGTATAGCTCAAGAATATTGTCAGAGCACTCAGCAATGCAAAAACATATGTTCCATGGAGAAGAAATGAAACTGATAAATTCATGAATACACAGCTCTTGAGTTACGGAATATCGCTGGGTGTTTCATTACATTTACTCACAATACTGAGGCGAATAAGCCTCTCAAATAGATACACATACACCACTAAAATTTGGTAAAAGCACAATGGAAGGAGTGCTGCGATGTTAGCTATGGAGATCATCACACAAATACTGCCTCTAATTTTGTCACGTAAAGAAGATCCAAAAACGACTATATTGAAAAAAGAAGATGTGAGTTGATACTAGATCGGTTATTCTTATCAGCTTCGACCACTTCTCTTTCTCTCTTGATATTTCTGAGCTATGGTCATCTGAGATGATTAGAAATTAGTTTTGGTATTCGGTATTCAGATGAGTTACTTATTACACTGCCATATTGAAATCCTCAATACTGTTGTGAGCACATAAGCTTACAAAATTCAACAATGAATGTGAAGCTTATGTAACCCCACAAAATACGTGAAAAAGAGTATGATTTAGCTTAAATGAGCTGAAATGTTGAAGTTAATGAATTAAATCACAAAATAAATGCCTGACACTCAGTCAGAGAAAATATATATCAAGATTATTAACCAGACTATTATTCCCATTCTTTGATTGATTTCAGTGTTTCTGTTCAAACCTATACGCTAGATGACAACTTCTTCCATGCACTTCACGCACACTTTATTGGTGAAGCGTACTAAAGAAACATGTGAATCAGTTACTAAAGACAGAACCGAAGGATTGGAAGAGAGTTTAGGACCGCTGTGATATAAATGAGCTGCGTCACCCTTTTCTGCACACACACATTTCGATATTATACTGACAAATCGCTAGTGCCTCTTCAATACACGAGTTCAAGGATCTAACACCCATTATACATTCCAGTCATACCTTGATTGTTATTATTGTTCCTCTGAGTTCCTAGTGGAACATAGAGCTTCAACTGCACGCCTCCACTTGCTTCTGTCTCCTCCTGTACTTCTCACTTGCATCGATGTAAGTCCATACTGTTTCAACTCTTCTTCACACGATGTTCTCCATGTCACCCTTGGACGTCCCACTCGCCACTTCCCTTTCGGGTTCCACTCGAGCTATGGGGTGACGCCCGATGTCACCCAGCAGCCTCCTCAGCGAGTGTCCAATCCATCTTCACTTTCTCTTGCATATTTGTTGGGTGATTGGTTCCTGTTTTGTTTGTTCCCATAGTTTCTCGTTGGTGTTTCGTTCCGGCCATCTGATCTTCAGTATAGAACGAAGACAGCTGTTGATAAAGGTCTGTAACCTGTTGGAAATATTCTTTGTGAGACACTGGCCAACTTTCTGATCCGTATAAAAGAACTGACTTGACGTCGTTTGTATTGAAAATCCGAATTTTGTTGTTGATGCTGAGTTGAGTGACGAAGATTTCCAGATTGGTTTCAGGTTGATGAATGTGTTTTTCGCCTTCCCGATTCTCGATTTGACATCCTCGTCCATCCCTGAACTACTGGAGGAACGGACGGAACAGTCATTCCTTGAAGGTAATTGTAAACGTTACTTGTGGTTGTTCTGAGTGGCTTGAGTTCTTGAAGTGCTCGAAACATGAGCCATTGAACATTTCGCACTATTCTGCTGATAACTGTGCTGGATGATGTTGAGAAATGCATTTGTATTGTGTGCGGTTTTCAAGACACAGTAGACGAAGAAACCTACAGTTAATGTGATAAGCCAAAACACGAAATCTTATTGAAGAACGGAGTTAAAGTAACTTCAACAACGCGACCAGTGTAAGTATTAAGATTTGAATAATGAAATTAAACACGTGAAAAAAATACTGTCAGGGAATAGCTGCCTAGCAGATTTTATTCAAAGATGTATGGAAAGCCATAAACGAAATAAGACTAGTAATGTAAGTTATGAAAATATTATGAATAATAAAGAATTTACAACTTCGATAGCAATGGCACAAAAACAGGAATATCAGACAGCCTAAGTAGGAAATCGAATAAGGCTAGAACTAGACCGGGATTCAAACTAACCAATTCACTTAGAGGTCATCTTTGTTGGCTTACGGATACGATAGATGCAATTCAGAAAAAAAATACCATAATATACAGAGTATTGTGTTATGACTATAATGTCAAATACGTAGGCAAAAGTAGTAGATTATCGAAAAGTAAAATGTTCGCAAGAGGTAGAATGATTAACCCTGTTATTTTAAATAACGCAGAGAAACCCGGATATTGAAGTGCACTTACTTGCACGTAATCAAACTGTAGGTTGGGACAGGGTGAAAGTAATAGACAGGAATATGATTACGTGGAGACCGAGAGGTTAATCACGGAATCTTTGTTCAACGAATCAACACCGAATGAGCACAATAGAAATGTCGTAACGTTTATTCCAAATGTATAGAAAACTACAACGAATAACAAAGGGAGGAAAACAAAAATACTCACGATTTTTGAAGACGCGTGGACGTGTTTTCATGATTACGACAACTAATTTTTGCTTGGAACATGATCCAGGAATTAACACAGTGTCACCACTGCATGTTAAATCAAATAACCTTATTGAATGAGTAATTGAGAAGTGTATCCTACCACAATGGGATTGTATTCTATCGTAGTACACGAATTTTACACCTACATTATTCCAATAATTAAAGACTAATCTGTTCATAGAATCAAGTAAGTGAGACGTGAAAACAAACTTCATTCTCAATTTCAAGAGGTTGTTCTGGATGTGAACTTGTGTTGTCATCCATCTATCATCTTTCAATTCGCTCAATAATTCATCCCTGAAACACAATTCGTTTATTCGCCCAATATTACTACTGCTCGAATTATCAGTAGTCTTTTATTCTTTCCTTAACTTCTTACTCACATTATGGGTAGGATCCATGACCGACACTCTCATAAACATCACTTAACCGGGAATAAGCGCGGTAAGCAGGGAAGGTTCACCTCAGAATGCAAAGCAATAAAACAAAAACTTGCATTGAACTGTCTTCTCTTTCATCATCCTCCTCTCCTCGGTTAGCTTCTACATATCCGTAGTGAGCCATTCCTTGTCTTGTCTCTTCTTTCTCCCTAAAGCATTTTTATACGTTTTCTTGAATACTACCTTCAAAAAGTCAGTTCCAGTTTTATTCCACTCAGGTTTCCTCGGTGATAACACATAATATCTCCGACTTTGCTCTGATCTAATCGGTAGTGAAGACATCCTTCTCAATAGTTTTGTCCTTCAGTTTCTTAATGTTGAACATGAATTACAGTAGCCTGTTTCTAGTTATTTTCAGAGATGATCTAAGGCCACAGCTGCTCCCCTTCTCAAATTTGTGTCCAGCAGACTGGCCGCGTCTCCACTTCCTTGGGCAATATTGAGATGAAATTTACCTGGTTTGTGGTGTGCCTGTCAGGCGGAAGGCATGTCACTATCCTTGTGTATACCCTTGTGTTAGTACACTCCACCTTCAACTATCAAATCATTGGAAGCTCAAAAGTCTGCGAATAATTCTGCGTTCTCATTCATTTCGCTGAATAAGAGCCTCTTGACCTGTGATGAGTTCTGTTCCTGCATCATCTGCTCTCAGTGTGCCATTCGTATCGCCCTTGGGGATTTTGATGTCACCATTCGCGATGTGGCCCATTACTGTTTGTAGTCGTCTGTGAAAATCTTCCTTCCTCTCTTGTTACGCCTTGTCTGTAACATCGTCCGTAGAACTGTATGATAATTGTACCTTTCCTTCCTGCCTTTGAGTTGAATCTGGCTATATTTATCCTGCAGGATGAAATTGGTCCCCACTGCCTTGAGGTTTTTGCTGCCAGTGGGGACATCAATATATCCAGACACTGCCTCCATGTGCTGGTAGTTGTCGTCTGGGTGATCAGACTAGAGTAGATTACTAACTCTCCAGTTTGCGATTTTGATAATACACATCCATTCCATTTGGTCTTGCAGATTCCCAGCACTTCTATGCCTGCGTGGAATGGTACACAATGGTGTAGTGTATTTCCACCCTTTCAGAAGATTTGCAGCTTTCAAATATAATAAGTAGGTATTCAGAAGTTATTTCAAACACTGAACTCAGTAGTATATTCAGTCGAATATCAATATAATCCTCTTATACAGCGGATTGTGCGTCTGTGGCATAGCGGTTAGGACGCTTGCTCACCATGCACATGGTCTGGAGTTCGATCCCCGGCCGACGCACTCCTTTACCTCGCTAAACCAGAAATAAAAGCTGGTATAGTAGGAAAGGTTGGGCATGAGGCTAGCAACCCCATCCTGTAAAAATAAACACTGCTACAGAAACTTCAAGCCTCTAGCTTGAAGCCCTATGTTCCAGTGGGAACGTGAAGAAATAAAAAAATACAGCGGATTGCTCACTTAAAGTCATCATTAAGCCATCTAATAATCCTTAGAGCTTGATGTTCAAAAACTACAAACACTGATATGGAAGACCTTAGCGAGTGAGGTAGCACTGCAAATATTTATACTGACGTAATTCAGCCGAAATGAGTTTCTTGAGTTCATTAGTGAGTCAGTCAGTTCACATGAAATGTGATGGTGACTGCGAGGCCAGTAGATAGAAATTTTCAAAAACTTCCGTGATTAATATTCAAACATGAGACCATACCACGGAATTTAGTCGAGCCTAATGCGTAGAACACGTTGAAGATAAGACGCAAATTTAGTTAGTTGTGAGAAACGCTCTCTAACTGTTGAAATATAACATAATTTTAGAGGGTAGTTTCATATATTTGAAAACGATACACAAATTTTAAATGAATGAAACAATAAGTCTTATTTGTGATTTTCGATACTTCAGTTTCTTTGATGATGATTTCCTCCTTTGGTACTTTGTCCTGTGGTGTTAGTCATGCTGTTGGTACTAGTTAAAAGGCTTATCAACGCTTAAATTAAACATCAAAGTAATGTAAAACGAAAAAGATTTAGGTGACAAGAGTCAACTATTCGTAAAGTGTACTTGAAAACGTGGTCCTGATGCGTATACCAATTTATGTATATAAAAAATTACCGAGAAAATAAAAATAATTCCTTTACTCTGAACAATACGCTTATCCATCAGACTTCATTTTCAGCGTATGTTTACTTAATACTCATAGAGTATGTTCAAGCGAAACAGTAGTCTAAATGTACGTCGTTCGATCAGCTATTTTCAGATCTGTAAACGATTCAACACTATGCGTTTATTTCTTCATGTTTGGAATTTGTCAATCTACGCCAATTCTGACGTACACGTGATGTCCGGCTTGCTATCAGTCAAAGAACATGTGTACTGCACACTAGTTCGCTGAGTCATCCTTTGTGGCTGACAGACGTAGACAATGGTAGTAGTAGACGTAAAAATACCCCACTAAAGTGATCATGTGAATTTGAGTTCTACCTCTACTCATAATGTTTATACGTATTTAGACATTTCAAGTATCTTTTTATTTAATATACCTTTTTCCCCATGTTATTTACATTTCACACGTTGACTTTCGGCCTTTATTATCTGCCTTCGTCACGTTAATATATGTGTAAAACTTGGGCACTGTGGTAGTAAGTAATTCCATATTAGTTTCGTTATTAGGTATATCTAATAAACAAACTAATATGCCTTCGTCATGTTGATTGGTCTTTAATTGTAACACCTCTCTTGTGTTGGTGTGTACATCGCGAATGTGTTGTTTAACGAACAGAGTTTCCTTGACTTTGTGTTGACGGTGATTCTGACCTGGAAAGCCTTGTTGCGTGATTCCTGTGGACAGGTCGCTTGTTTCACTATCATTGTTAATTTTCTCTTTGATTCTTACGATTGAGCTTTGTTTAGTTGATTCAGTCTTCCAGTGCTTGTTCTGTAATTATAGTCACACATTTCTTGTCGAGCTGCCTGATGGCACTGTTGAGGTAAATTTTATTTTGAAGTTATTATTTTTTGACAGAACGGCTTAAATATTGTAGAATAATCGTCTTTTCCCTGTGTTTGAACAGTTTCTTCTTATCCTGTGTCACAAGGAAGTTTTGTCGACTATACAATAAAAAGTAGAGATCAGTTCGTCGCTTTCAGACGATAACCGAATGAATTAAATCACTACAGTTTATTTGCAACTTAAGTTCTAGAACGGAAGATTACTCACTTTTCCTCAATCATGATTGTTATTTCTCATACACATTGGTTGATTCCACTGCTAACTGACAATAACACATGAAGACTGTTTTCAGTTAACAAATTATATACAGATCCTTATATCCCCGTGTAGCTCTAAATTCAAATTGTGAATAGAATTTCTTATAGTGTCCTATGTAATCTGAATTTTCTCGCGTGAGACTTCTTCATGGTGTGTGTTAAATTACTAATTCTTTCTGAAACCATTCGGAAAAGGCGTCGCATAGCACTTGTTTCATAATAAACTACAGCTCTGTGGCATTTTTCGCCCGAACACTGTCGAGCACTGAGTGTAATCAAATAAACCAACACATATGAGACTACTTCAGTGTTAGGAAAACAGACAGTGGTTTCACATCAAATTGGCTGTTTGTGAATAAAATTCGTGGTTTTCGGTTTGCTCTGTTTGAGGTGATGAATCACCACATTTCACTTTTAAATACAAATTATTATTCAATAACTGTGAGGCATCTGCATACGAATTGCTTGAAATCCCACTGACTATACTACCATTTTCTGTGTTAAACTCGGCTGCACCCTGAGTAAAACAACGGTGTTGAGCATGCTGGCTGGTGCAGTCGAATTGCTAGAGCGAAATTCATATGAAGTATACATATACTTAAATGACGAGGAATATTTACTAACCAAAGTAGTAATAATGCTTTTCGATAACTGTGCTACATTTGCATAGTTACCAAAAACTCTGATTTTTGTGAAATATCTTATCAAAAAGTTGCAAAACTTTTACAATTATTTGACTTTGAAACACTGAATCTTTGGATATAATATTGTATATTAATAACACCTATAACTATCTATTTGCCACTCTGTGCTTGTTTAACACTAACTAATACCTATAATTGTATATATATTGATGGATTTACATGTTCAAGTTGGCTCAAGTCAGTGAGTCTATGATTTTGGTATCATTTTGGTTAACTGTAATTGACTGTGATATTATTATTGCTGTCGCTTGTTACCCTTCTTGTTGTGGATTACTTTCCCGTGCTGGTGTTTTTCTGCTTGTTTATTCCCTGTTTTCCTGGTTTTTAAGGAGAGCAACCCACAAGGTCTCTTCTCTCTAAATTATAAATTGATGTAACAACCCCCCTTCTCGGGCGTGAGGCTAGCAACCCCACCCTGTAAACAAACCTGCTACAGAAACTTCAGCACGACGTATCTCCTTGAGACAAAAGAAAAAGTCTTTGTGGGGACATGGAATGTCCGTACCATGTACAAGTGAGGCAGAACAAGCTGCAGGCAAAGGAGACCTCGCAACACTCTACCAAACTACTAGGTACCTATCGGGCAAACGTTTGACACAAATCAAGCCGGTGAAGGATGACAATGGAAAGTCACTCACCAAAGAAGTGGAGCAAAGGAAATACTGGGCTGAACACTTCAAAAGACTCCTAAATCGACCACCACCTACAACGCGACAACAGTACCAACGACGGAGAAAAAGCTACCAGTGAACACCAACTCCCCGACGAAATCAGAAGTCCTGAAGGCAATCAAGATGCTTAAAACTGGGAAAAGCAGCCGGACCCGATGGAATCCCAGCAGAAGCATTGAAAGTGGACCCAGAAAAAACAGCGGACTTGATGACGCCACTACTGGAGAGGGTGTGGAAAGAAGGCAAACTACCCGAGGATTGGAAGAAAAGATATTTATTCAAACTACCAAAGGAAGGAGACTTAAGTCAATGCAAGAACTGGCGCGGAACTATGCTGCTGTCCATCCAAAGCAAAATACTAAGCCGCATCATCCTGGAGAGAATCAAACATGCCCTGGATGAAAAACTTCGACAGGAACATGCTGAATTCAGGAGAAACAAGTCATATTTTGATCAGATCGCCACATTATGGATCATCATTGAACAAAGCTTGGGATGGCAGTCACCTCTCTATCTCAACTTCATCGACTTTGAAAAGGCCTTTGACAGCGTCGATCAAGAGGTGATTTGACAAGTACTTCGCTACTACGGGGTGCCACCAACAATTATACATCTCATCCAACAGCTGTACGACAATGCTGCATGCCAAGTAATCCACAACGGGAAACTTACGGAACCCTTCGAAGTGAGGACAGGAGTAAGACAAGCTGGCTGCCTACTATCGCCAATGATTTTCTTGATTGCAGTAGACTGGATAATGCGACAAACAGAGGGCAATGAGGAAACAGGCATAAAATAGACTCACACAAAAAGAGAACTTGGAGTATCTGGACTTCGCCGATGATATATGTCTGATTTCCCACAAACTGGAAGACATGCAAGCGAAAAGCAACAAGTTGGCAGAAGAAGCATCCAGAGATGATAGGACTTCAGGTGAACATAGAGAAAACAGAGGTAATGAAGGTTCTTGGACAAGAACAAAAACAACAGACAACGATCAGCATAAGTGGGAGGGACCTGAAAGAAACAACTTCTTTTACCTACCTGGAAAGCATCGTCTCAACTACAGGCGGACAGAACGGACGAGGATATCAAAGCAAGACAAGCTTCCACTACTCTCAAGTCTGTGTGGAGGTCAACAACACTCAGCATTAAAAATAAGATCCGGATTTTCAACTCCAATATGAAATCAGTGCTATTATATGGATCAGAGACTTGGCGCGTCATAAAGAGCATCTTTAACAAACTACAGACCTTCATTAACAGTTGTCTTCGCTCAATACTACTCAAGATCAGATGGCCAGAAAAGACCAGCAACAGGGATCTCTGGGAGCGAACCAACCAAGAACCGATAGTGAATCAAATAGGCAGGAAGAAATGGAGATGGATTGGCTGGCCATACTCTGAGGAAACCATCAAGTGACATCACTAGACAAGCCATTGCTCGAGTGGAACCCGAAAGGGAAGCGGCGAGTTGGTCGTTAGTGTGAGAGTGACTTGTAGGAGGTCATGTGAATAGGAGATGAAAACGTGTGGGCAGACATGGAGCCAGGTGAAGACTCTAGCAGAGAACCGAACGCAATGGAGACGCGCGGCTGAAGCCCTATGTTCCTGTAGGAATTAAAGGATACAATAATAATAAAAATAAAGTAGTAATAATAATGATCTACTTTTTTCTAAATCTGTACTTATAATACAGAAAGGGATTCTCAGCATTTGTCACAATATTACATATGATGTGCTCAAAATATAAATAAAGTCAACATAATGTTAGTGAGAGTAATTTTCCTCATTTGCCGTTTAAAGTCAAAATATTCGATGTAGTAGATGAGAAGAAAAATATAATAATAATAATGACAACAGTCTTCTTCAAACACTAATATCGATTCAGTTTGGAAATTTTAGCATGTTCTAGATTATTGAATCTAATGTTCTGTTGATATAGCATGGTGAGTGGAGAGACAAAGATAACAATGAATTGCAGAGCTTTAATGATGTTTACACTTGTGAGAAAATAAACAAAATATTGAGAGGAGTGTAAATGTGTGAAGAACGATAACGCTAAGGCTTGGTGGAATAAGGATAGAGGAAATGGTTGATTTACTAGTGCATATAATGTTATTTAGTTCGTCGCTGAAACTATTATTATCACATGAAATACATGCCAAATATGGTATCGTGTAACTTTTATACTTGGTCGTAATTGCATTACCTGAGGAGAAACAAGGTTGGAGGTGCTGGTAAAGTGGATGCTCAGAGTCCTACGAAATTCCTTTGGCGAATTTGTTGAGTGAATTCAAGTGCGCATCAATGACGATATCAACCACATGACCCAATGTTATGTCATCCCTCGCCCTACTTGCAGTCTTCACAGCTATACGAAGTATCACATAATCTTTTTCAAGCAATCCAGGAAGGAATAAGGTTAAGCAGTTAAGAAGAATAGGTAAGATGCAAGAGTTGACATACTGTAAGGGGAGGCACTGAACCGTGCCTGAATGCTAAGACATGAGAAGGCAAGGATAGATTCGAAGAATGAATTAGTCCAAGATACATAACGCAAGACTTGATTTCCATACCGCGATCACCAATTTTGCGATGGTCATAGGAATTAACAGCTTCTTTCCACTTTCTTTTACATCGGAAACTGAAATTAACAGTCTGACATTTGCAAGGATCTAGTTTAAGACCGTTAGACGAAGACCATTTGCTGTCTCTTGACAGAAAGCTGTCCATCTCAGTAAGGTCTAGCCGTGAATTAACATACACTGAAATATTTAGATCACCCGCATACTTCACAATGTTCATTTTATCAGAGTGAAGCAAGTCAAGCAAGAAGAAAGAAAACAGAGAAGGAGAAAAAACAGCGCTTAGAGTGACACCGGCCCCAGTAAACAATGAAGTGGACGACTTCTATTGACGTTCCGTTTACTGCTTTCTTCCTTAGAAATAAGAATTCAGCTGTTTGAAAACCCAACAGTCTTTCTGAGTTTCAGCCAGCTTATTTAACAAAACATCTTTAGGTACTGAGTCGAAAGCAGATGTGTAATCTAGAAAGGTGCAGAGAATTTAGCCCCTAGTCTAAACTGGAGAAAATGTTATTATGGAAGGCTGCAGCTACAACTAAATTATAGATAACACTTTATTTTGATAAATCACACAGTGTTATACAGTAATATTAACTGGTGACGTTTCGACCATAAACTATTGCTCATAATCATATCAAGTTGATATCATATCATATCATATCACCTTGATATGATTATGAGCAATAAATTGTGCTCGAAACGTCATCAGTTAATATTACTGTATAACACTATGTGATTTATCAAAATAAAATCTTATATATAATGGAGTTATGCTCTACCACAGTACCCAAGTTTCATACTTATATCAATAATACATCTAAATTACTTCTACTATTCTTGTATGCAAATTGCTTGTGATCGTTAAAGCTTTAAGCAAAAGTTCAAGTTTAGGTAAGAGGAAGCTTTACATAGTTTTTAGAAATAGAGGTAATAGCAATACGTCCAAATTTAAAACATACTACAGTGGATGATTTAGGTATAGGAACAATTTTAATGTCCATCCAAACATGTGGTACTACATTTCAGGGAGAAGATTCAATAAGTATGTCCATGAGAGGATAACGTAGGATATCTGCACATGTTTTTAGAATAACGCTATTCAAACCATCTGATCCTATCCTACAAGAAGGGTTCAGCGACTGAAAACATTCTAGAACTTCATTTGTACTGAAACCAGAGAAGCAGCTTTCATTAACACTTGTGACACCGGAAAATTTGGCATTTTTGAGAAAATGTATGAAAGATTTGTTTAGTGTGCACAAATCGAATGTATAAGGATTACTGTTTATCTGCTCACCAGCAGTAATTTCTTTGAAACGTTTCCATATATTTGAGGCGTTTTACAGGATATAAACTTCTGGTTATAAATTGAATGCAACCTGTGCATTTGAGACTTGGTTAGAATGATAATTATTTTCACACCTATTTAATCCTTCAGTTCATATAAATTTTCCTTTTCCCCGCGAAGCTTTTCTCTGGGACAACAGGCACAACAGAAAAATTGGAGACAACATATAATATTTGAGATGGTGTCATCAAGAGAGTCTTCATTGAAGAAATCCCACCTTGTGTCTTTGAGTATGCTTCTAAGAATCTTCTCTTCAGAGTAACATCTATATCCAATTTTCTTGTACAGGTGTGGAAAGGTTCTCTTGTGTAACTTTCCATAAATCTTAGGTAAAATTCATACAATACAATGATCGAAGTAAAACAGCGGGCCTCTCTTACGAGCTTCGTATATTCTGGAGTTATTTATAGAAACAAAATGATGAGAAGTATCCAGTTGGGTGAGAAAGTCAACTACATATTTTATGATCTAGCACTTTAGGAAAGCTGCAGCAACAAGAATTAAAATCGACTGTCACTATGGACAATAAGTTACCAAAAGAGGCGGCAGTGAAAATAGTGAATTCATCAGCAAACATGGAGAGTCCTTTAGTACTGAAACAAGGTGTGACATAAATGTTCGTGATAAAGAGGAGGTTGTACTTAGACAGGTGTTTAGGTCGATATTTAACAGTCACACAGTCAATATTATCATATGAGAAGTAAAAGCAGACGTTGTCAACAACAGACCACCTCGCTTCTTCATTGAACTGCTCGGTCTTGTCTGTACACATAGTGAAACCATTTAGGGAGATTATATTGTCATCATGTGAATCATGGAGACGTGTTTCTTGAAATGTTACTAAATCAGTATTACGATAAATGTTTGAACATAATGGAGCATGCAACCAATTTATCTTGTTCGATAATGGCCTGCAATTCGTGCTCATAATCACGGAACAGTCATCTTTTAGGCTCGTTGCCACCCTCCACGACGACTTTCTTGAATTTATTAGAAACTCGTAAATCAGTAGGTTCAAAGTATTAAAAATAATCGCGAGAGTAAATGATATCATCTGGACACAGTTGAATAACTGAAACAAAATAAATCCGAGTAATCAGATGCAATATAAATGTTGGAAAACGTTGGTAGATCAAGGTTTAAGCAGGTCGCATAAGGCAATTTAGTAAAAGCCTTATTTTACCAGGAGTGGAGATATAGGAGTGGATTTTCACTCCAGCACAATTCAATGGTTAAAATGATGACATGTCCTGCAATGCAATTTCTTAACCAATTGGGAATCAAGGGTGAATGAATTCTTTGATTGATGTTTGCGTAAGTCGTGGATATAAAACTCACTGAACTGAAGTAACATAAAAAAATAACAGGCATCCTTAAAAGAGTGAATGCATCTGAGCTAGTGACAATGATATCAAGAGAAATCACAATCTGTATCTAGACATTTGTTCTTAGAATTCTGACGACTCCAACCAGACAGTCTTCACCTTCCTACTTGTCCCACACTTGCTGTTTAATGTTTCATGGACTGATTCCACGTTTTCTCTTGACAAGTACTAGCTCTTTTCCAGCCCCAAGCCAATCTATCAAACCAAAAGCCCAAAAGGAAAGCACAAAGAAAGTCGCCCTGCCATATATATAAAGGGTATATCAGAAATCACTGCAAGACTCTTCAAACCTTTAGGAATTGACGTCGCACATAAACCAACAAAATCACTTCACTCAGTTTTATGTCTACCAAAGGCTCAACAGCGAAAGAGAATAAAACCAACATCATCTACAAAATAAATTGTAACAACTGCGAAAAACACTACATTGGCCAAAGTGGACATCCCCTTCACCTTCGTATCCCCAAACATAAGCTAGCCGTCAAAAGACATGACATCAACTCCCTCATATAACTACATACAGACAACCACGGGCACCAATTTGATTGGGACAATGTTCAAATATTCGACAGAGGAAACAACAAAAGTGCTAGAGAATTTTTAGAAGCTTGGCATGTAACAACAGAAGGCAAGAGTCAGGCAACAGATCCTTTATTAAGGAAATCAACGCATATTTATATATTTGCATGTACATTACTATGGATATTTAAGCAAACAAACACAGTCTTCCGATTGGTTGTTTCTCATCTTTCATCTATTTGTGACTGTTTCTTGAATGTCAAATCCTCTATATGTTAACTGCATCCGCCTGACCAAAAACTGCTGTGGTCAGTTTTGAATCAATCTTTGTTCAAATTTTCTCACGACAAATCTTGGTAACGTAAATATTGACGTAAATTACTGCCTACCAATTTGGCTAGTAGACAGCTCTCACCACACTCGTCCCCCCGTCAAATAGCTTCGCGCGCAGGCGTTCCGACCTTCTGGGTGATGCGTCTTCTCGTTGATGATTGTTACAGACCAGTTTGTCCCAATGCACCCATCGTTGGATCTGACTGGCGTTAACTCGTTTTTGTTTGTCACCTCTTCTGATGGTATATACTTGACCCCGTCTTTTTGTGACTGTGTATGGTCCTTCCCGCTTTGGAAGGAGTTTGCGTGAACCTGGCCCGCATCCGACAGCATATCTTGTGTCTCTACACTTCACTTGGTCCCCGACTGAGAAGGTAATGCACTGAGTCTTTTCTCTCAGCTGAGACTTCGCTACATCTCTCCGCTGCTTCTGCATTACATTCTTGACGGCTTCTTTCCGTTCTGCTTTTAATTTCGTCGTACTCCACTTTTGGTGAAGGGGCCAGGTTTCGTTGTGTATCGGTAATCGTGGTTTTCTGCCATACATCAGTTGAAAGGGTGACTTTTTCGTTGTTTCCTGGGTGGTGGCACGATGTGTTAGTAGAATCAGTGGCAACTCCGTTTCTCAGTTACCGCCCTTCGAGGCAAGCCACTCCTTCAGCGTACGGTGGTTTCTCTCCGTCAGGCCATTCGTTTGTGGATAGTATGGGGTCGTTCGGATCCTCTTGATGCCAAGCTGTTGCAAACGGGAAGTAAATTCTTCACTTTCGAAACACGACCCTTGGTCTGTCAGTATTGTCTTTGGTACGCCATGGTCTGCAACGATGTGTCTAACTACTGCATCTGTCACGGTCCTTGCGCGATGGTCTGGGATTGCTACGGCGTCTACCCATCGTGTCGCGTGTTCCGTCATCACCAAGAGGTACTGATTACCATTGGATGTCTGAGGAAATGGACCCATGACATCTACGGACCACAAGTCACCTATCGCCGTAACTGGAATCGACTGAAGTGGTGGTCGTATGCACCGGTCGTCTTTCATTAGCTGGCACCGTGGACATCCAAGTACATATCTTGCTACGTCGTCTCTCATACCTGGCCAGTACATACTTTGTCTCAAGAGGTCGGTTGTTCTGGCCACTCCGGTATGTGCTAGCTGGTGGCATTCTTCTATCATGTCATGACGCGAGGTATGACAGCTAGCCAGCTTCCGTCGTCCTCTCGCCAGTTCAGAGTCCCGTAGACATTCACTCTTAGTCGATCTCTCTGTCCGAGTAGTGTGGTTAGCTCCTTACCCGCTGTAGCTGGATCCACTTCTATTCCGTTAGTGATCACCTGTATTACTGTATTCAGCGTATCGTCCAACCTTTGTCTGCATGTAAGTCTTAGTGGGTCTTGTTCTACTGCGTGCACTCCGTACGCGACCTCGGGCAACTCAGACTCGTCTTCTGTTCTCGATAACAAATCTGCCAAGACTTTTTCATTTCCAGGAACGTATGAGATGGTAAAATCGTACTCCTGAAGGCGCAACATCCACCGTGACAATTTCCCTCGTGGGTCTCTCGCTGTCTTCAGAAACTGTAGCGGCTTATGATCCGTTTCGATGTGGAACCGCCAGCCGAGTAAATAAGGTCTCTATTTGTCGATTGCCCATACCATCGCTAAACATTCTTTCTCTATCGTTGAATACTTTCGCTCTGTGTTTGTCAAAACCCAACTGGCATACTCAACGATTCCCTCACCCTGTCTTAGGACCGCACCTATGGCGTAGTCACTGGCATCTGTGCACACTGTGAACTGTCTTCCAGGTACAGGTAGTTTTAGCGTAATTTGTTGGTGGTCGAACAGGTGTTTAATTCTGTCAAATGTCCTCTGCGATTCTTCCGACCAAACAAACTTCGGCTCACCTAGTAGCCTGTATAGTGGGGCTACTATCTCATTGAAGTTCTTCACGAAGCGACTATAAAACGCTGCTCTACCTAAGAATTGTCTCAATTTTCTCTTTGAATTCGGGGCCGGGATCGTCTTTATCGTCAAGATTTTCTCCGGTAGTGGTTTAATTTCACCATTTCCCACTTTATGTCCCAAAAGAGTTACATTCTTTTTGGCTATCTGAGACTTGGTTTTGTTGACGCGCAGTCCAAACTCTTCGATGCGTCGCAGCATGGCTTCCACATGGTTCACATGATCGTTTTCGTTTTGACTATATATGACGAGATCATCACCGTACACCTCAACGTTTTTCAAGTTCTTAAGTAATAGCGTCATCAGTCGTCTGAATGTAAACGGTGCACCTGCTAGTCCAAACGGCATGCGTTTAAATCGATATTGTGTCTGACCCACGATGAATGCCGTCTTATCTCTATCACCTGGCTTTATCGGTATCTGCCAGTATCCTGAGCGAAGATCGAGAACTGAAAACAAATTTGCGCCTTGTAGGCAATCTAAAGTTTCTACTGCTGTTGGCATGGCACACGGTCTTAACTCTGTCATATTGTTTAACTGTCGAAAATCAACGCAGAATCTATACTTCCCATTCGCCTTTTTTACTAACAGCACTGGAGAGTTGTACGGGCTATCAGCTTCTTCAATAATATCATCTTTTAACATCTCTCGCACCTGTCGCTCTACTTCGCCTTCTAAATGACATGGAACTCTTCGCGTGGTAAATGACGTTACTTTCGGGCCACTTAACGGAATTTCATGATTCACCTTATCGGAATAACCGTATGGGTCCCCATATCCAGTAAATAGATGATCGTATTTGCTGAGTAACTTTGCTATACTTCGGACTTCCGATGCCACAATCCTTGCTACCTCCTTATTCTCGTGCATGCTAAAACACCCGTACTTCGTAACGACAACCCTTTTCTTCATGTTAATCACTGCATCCACTTCTCGCAAAATGTCGGCCCCAAGGATTGTTCGGCGCAATTCAGGTACAACGGGGAATGGGAACGTCACACAATCCTCTCCAATTCTAACCCTGCAGTCTAAAACTCCCGCGATTCTTAACACGTGACCGCCAACTGTCTGCACTGTCAACGAACACGGTCTTATACTCTCACATAGACTCCTATCTACGAGTGAGACTGCAGCCCCTGTGTCGATTAAACACACCAACTCGCGATCATTTACCCGTAACTTCGAATATATTGCCCCCTTCTCCATCGCCCCTATTACCTCAAGTCTCGGAACACAGGAAGAAGACACAGTATATCTTTTAAAAATTCTTCTTTGTCGTCTTTCCGGGCAGCGGTCTCTCCAGTGCCCCAGTTTGCCACATCCGAAACACCGGTCTCTCCGCACGCTCAGTCTCGGCGCGGCCACTTCACGTTGCAACTCTTCGATTTGTTTCTCACACTGCTCGGACTTTGGTGGCTCTACCGCTGCAACCGTCTTACTCAACAGTTGTCTGGTCACCTTCGCAAGCTCATCGATGTCCAGTGGCTGTACGGCGTTAACCAGATGTAGCTGTTGGGATATATGTTCTGGGACACTCTCCATAAACTGGGATGCCAACATTTGTGCCTCAGAATCTTCGTCCAGTGTTGGTAGAGCACGACGAAGTAGGCTTGTCAAGGTCAGCGCCAATATGAGAGGGTCACCGTCAACTCCCAGCTTCATGATGCAAAACTGCTGCATTGCCCGCTCTCTGTCCATCGGGCTGTCAAACTCCTGCTTCAAGCGTTCCACCACTGACTTCCAAGTTGGTAGCCCCTCTGTTTGCCTCACACTATCATATGCTGCCTTCGCCCGGCCTCTCAGTAGCGTTTCAAGAACAACCGTCTTCGCTCATGGTTCTTGCACGCCTTTCAACTCTGCAATAGCTTCGAAGTCCCTTAAGAAGATCCATATGTCTCCTTCTTCATAAGCTGCAGGTCATGGGACTTTCATTTCGCGACAGGCAGCGACACCAAATGTAACAACAGAAGGCAAGAGTCAGGCAACAGATCCTTTATTAAGGAAATCAACGCATATTTATATATTTGCATGTACATTACTATGGATATTTAAGCAAACAAACACAGTCTTCCGATTGGTTGTTTCTCACGTAAAGTTAATCTTTCATCTATTTGTGACTGTTTCTTGAATGTCAAGTCCTCTATATGTTAACTGCATCCGCCTGACCAAAAACTGCTGTGGTCAGTTTTGAATCAATCTTTGTTCAAATTTTCTCACGACAAATCTTGGTAACGTAAATATTGACGTAAATTACTGCCTACCAATTTGGCTAGTAGACAGCTCTCACCACAGGCATTTCAGTGAACCATCAATCAATAGACACATCGAGATTGAAAAAATTATCAACTGATAAGAAAGAAACCTCACACACAAAGGGTCAAAGTTCAAGTCAAAGAAACAATCAGTTTTAATACAAGTAGCCTAGAAGATGTGAAAACACACAAAAGCCACCAATCACATCCTAGGTCACCGGGGGAGATGATTAATAAACTCTTGGGGTAATCTAAAAGCTCACTTCATCGAATTGAAGTATTCGCTGAAGATGTCACCTAGTAGGGTGATGAAAGCTTCGCAAATTAACAAGCCAGCTCAGAGAACACAACCACATCAAAATTATATTTCAGCTTAAGCTGCCTATTGGTCAAGGGAATGGCTAGGCATATGTTTTACCTGTCCTGGCCATCTCAATCTATCCAGGTTCACTACTTAATCGAACGAAGCTCCCTCCTCACCTAACATTCGACGCCTAAATCTAATATTACTCACTCTGTTATACCAATTAACATAGGAGGCAGAACACAGACACCTATAATCAAAGACAGTAGGTCCATTTTATGTCTTCTATTAACAATATTCACGTTTGTCAGCTACAAAGAAGGACAGAGGGAAATAGTATGCATTACACACGTCCTTTGATTTATAGCCAAATGCATATCACTTCTGCGGAGAGATGGCATAAGTTGATAAATTCCACACGAGCTTTTTGTATCCATGCTGAGGTTTGATTAGTAATCAGGTCGTTGAAGCTGATGTAACTTCTTAAACGATATTGATTTGTGAGTCAGTTACAAATATTTAATGCTACAATTCGTATCCGATCTTGTTCGCGAATGGTGAAGGGACAATGAGTGAATCACCGAACATGAGGTAATCACTTGTGATACGCACAGATTTTTCTCGGTAGGTAAGGTGTTGTTGGAATCAATTAAAGGTCAGGAACTTAGAAGCTGACAGTGTATGATTTGTAAGGAAGGAGAGATGAATGCATGTTTCAAAGGAATAAACACGTCGAGTGTTGGAACATTTTCAGATCGAAAAGTTCTTGGTCAAATGATATATTGCAGAATCATATGTCGCTTACAAATCCTGTGTGAGTAGTAAATACATTTATAGTGGAAATTCTACATTGCATATGAAACGGACTGTTAGAAATAAGGCTATTACTATTGCCTTTTACAACAGTAATTGTTTACAGTAATTCGGATACACTTGAATACCGAGGTTTTCAAGTACTTATTACAAATAATTGACTCTTATTGCCTATAACTCCTTTGTTTTACACTACTTTGATGTTTAACTGTCGAAAAGCCTTTTAACTAATACCGACAGAATAATTAATTCAACAGGACAAAGTACCAAAGATGGTACCAATCTACCATCAAAGAAACCGAAGTATCGAAGACCACAAATAAGACTCATGATTTCATTCTTAAGAAATTTGTGTATTTTATTCACAACACTGTCAGTTTTTAATCTGAAAGCACTTTGTAATAATGTGATATTTCAACAATCAGAGAGCGCTTCTCACACTTAGCTAATTTGGCGTCTTATTTCCAACGTGTTTTTATTATTATTATTGCTTCCTGTAATGCCTAGAGGAACACATGCGTCACCATTGCGTTCGGTCCTCTGCTACAGTCTTCATCTGGCTCCGAGTCTACCCACATGCTTTCATCTCCTCTTCACATGACCTACTCAAAGTCACCCTCACACTGACGACCAACTCACCGATTCCCTTTCGTTTCCACACGAGGGCTTGTCTAGTGATGTCACTTGATGGTTTCCTCAGAGTATCGCCAATCCATCTCTATTTCTTCCTGCCATTTTGTTTCACAATCGTCTCTTGGTTGGTTCGCTCCCAGAGATCCCTGCTGCTGATCTTTTCTGGCCGGCCATCTGATCTTGAGTATTGAACGAAGACAACTGTTAATGAAGGTCTGTAGTTTGTTTGAGATGCTCTTCATGACTCGCAGTGCAAGTCTCTGATCCGTATAGTAGCACTGACTTCACATTGGAGTTGAAAATCCCGATCTTATTTTTGATGCTGAGTGCTGTTGACCTCCACACAGACTTGAGAGTAGTGAAAGCTTTTCTTGCTTTCCCGATTCTTGCTTTGATATCCTCATCAGTTCCGCCTGTAGTTGAGACGATGCTTCCCAAGTAGGCAAAAGAGGTTGTTTCTTTCAGGTTCCTCCCACTTATGCTGATCGTTGTCTGTTGTTGTTGTTCTTGTCCAGGAATCTTCAATACCTCTTTTTTCTCTATGTTCACCTGAAGTCCTATCTTCTCTGGATACTTCTTCTGCCAACTTGTTGCTTTTCGCTTGCATATCTTCCAGTTTGTGGGAAATCAGACATATATCATCGGCGAAGTCCAGATCCTCCAAGTATTTTGTGTGAGTCCATCTTATGCCTGTTTCCTTATTGCCCACTGTTTGTCACATTATCCAATCTACTGCAATCGAGGAAATCATTGGCAATAGTAGGCAGCTTTTTCTTACTCCTGTGTTTTACCGCATTAGAACTGACTACATTCCGTGGTATGGTCTCATGTTTGAACAGTAATCACACACAAGTTTCCGAAAACTTCTAACTACTGACCTTGCAGTAACCATTGTATTTTATGTGAACTGATTAACTTACTTATGAACTCAAGAAACGTATCTCTGTGGATTTATGGCAGTATAAATATTTGCAGCGCTCTCTCTCTCAGTCGCTTTTAACTTCCATATCAGTGTTTGTAGTTTCCAAGCATTATGCTCTAAAGATTATTAGGTGGCTCAGTGAGTTAAGCAAATGACTTGCTGTACAAGAGGAAAACATTGCTATTTGACTGAATCTATATATATTACTCAGTATGCTGGCTGAAGTGACTTCTGAACACCTACTGTATTGTATTTGGAAATTACAATTCGAGTGGAAATACGCTACACCGTTGTGTGGAATTCCATGCACCTATTTGGCACATTTGATCGACTTAGTGTAGACTTCCATATTCTATTTTGATTTTCTTTCAACAAACAGCTTTAGGATGACGCATAATGATAAGAGTAGACTGTGGACCAGGTTTCCTTCTGCCTCGATAAAGCAACACGAATTCCACTATAATTCACACTGAATAGTAATGCGGCTTGGTGTTTGCAAAAACTGGAGTATGTAAAAGCAATCTAACGAGATTTGAACGGGTCATTTAATAAGCAATATAACATTAATTTTTTTTCGAATTTCATTGGTTTTGATTTCACGAAGGACTGACCGGAAGAATATCGGGTCTTGCATTTGCATATCATGGGGATATGATTTTGTGATGAGGTGGGAATTAACTGACCATTTGAATTACCAGTCTTCTTTCACCTTATTCTTTGAAAACGATGTCACTTAATTGCTCATGAAATCAAAGCCCAGATGAATTCGTTTATCCTTATATTGTCTACTCTCACAGATTCCCAGTACATCAACACCACATCTCACTTATTCTAAACTCTGAGTAGCCTTCCTGGCTCTCATCTTCATGCACGCATGGAGTGGCTACACTGTTAATTCTGCTCTCATTGAAAAAAAATATTTCGCATGACTGTCTTTATAAAAGCACAGCCAGTCTGCATCATTTCGTCTCTCTGATTCCAGCGAAGAACAGGACTATTATGTGTTTGTAGCTTGTATCCTCTGAAATCATTTCCAACAGTCCAATGTATACTTCATCAACACAAGCCTCTGTCTGCTACGCAAGACCAGTTGAGCCCAATACAAGTTGAATTCGACTTTCCAAAATGTTTTACCTCATAGCTTTTTACAACACAGGCTGTTGTAAAACGTTTTGCCATAACGTTAACAACTGCCAGTCCCTCTGTCACAATACTTCATGAACTAGAATTACTCTATTACAGGCGCTTGACAGACTTCGCTGCAATTAGCTGTATTACTTACTATTTTTTTCCCAAATCAAAATCAAAAAATCAATAACTACGGAGTTTCATCTGATTCTCGATACTTGAGCATCAAAATGATTCTCACTTTATACACATTTGATCATAGGGAATAAAAAGACAGTTGCAGCGAAGAAAATTTTCTTTTCGATGAAGTCATCATCTAGGCTGTACATTCGTGTATTTATATCAAATGGATGGGAAAGTTCCAGAATAATTTCTGGTTAGGGGTTAAATTAATAAAAAATTACAATTAGGAATTAGAATGCCATAATAAACAGGGAAATGGGTAAAACTCAAACAAAGTAGCATAATAACTAAGAAGATTGACATTGTGCAATTGGGGGTTAGAAATGTAAAAAATAACAAAATATACAGGATGTTTGGATAAAAAACTAGTGTGATGAATAATTGTTTATGTAATCAGGGATTAAATATGTAGGAATAGTAAAATTACGCGAAAGACAAGCTGTCGCATTGGGCCACGTCAACGTACATATACCAGTTTACTTGCTCTTGTGGAGCTGAGTACATCGGCCGTACCATGCGCCAACTTGGAGAACGCGCTCGTGAACACTACCCAGCCTGGCTAGTAAAAGGAGAGCAAAAACGTGTATACAGTTCAGTGACAGAACATCTGGTCAACTCAGGACATTCAGCGCCTTTCGAAAAGTCCTTCAAAGTAATATACAAGATTCAATCAAACCTATCAGAGGGAGTGAAATCAAGACATTTGGGCATAGCTGAGGCGTTAGCGATCCAAAAACTCAAACCCACCCTTTGTATCCAAAAGAAATACGTCCAATAATTATTCATCACACTAGTTTTTTATCCAAACATCCTGTATATTTTGTTATTTTTACATTTCTAACCCCCAATTGCACAATGTCAATCTTCTTAGTTATTATGCTACTTTGTTTGAGTTTTACCCATTTCCCTGTTTATTATGGCATTCTAATTCCTAATTGTAATTTTTATTAACTTAACCCCTAACCAGAAATTATTCTGGAACTTTCCCATCCATTTGATATAAATACACGAATGTACAGCCTAGATGATGACTTCATCGAAAAGAAAATTTCCTTCGCTGCAACTGTCTTTTTATTCTCACTTTTATTTGATTTTTAAATTTAGTACAATAAATAAAATAAAATGCAGTTATAATGCAGTTATTTAATTCACTTCCAGATGTCTATCCAAAGATCAGCTTAATGGAGAAGGATCTTGTTTTTGCTGCTTAGGACGGAACAACACATGGAAGATGAACACCTCCGTTGAAACGATCAAATGCAACCAGATAATTAACATGCCAATTATCAGTCCGCAGAGTACATGTTGATCATTTCGGAATGTGAATCGTCTATCACCAAGAAGTGCTTGAACAATGATAGCTATCTCCTGAAAATGAAAGGGAAGATTGATAAGACTAATTAGTGTCCAGTTTGTCTTCAGGCTGTACGAATTCATGCTAATTTGTAAAAACACATAAGTAAGATACTTAAGTTATGTGAATTATTCTTATTATTATTGTTCCCTTGAGTTCCTAGTGGAACATAGGGCTTCAAATGCACGCCTCCACTTGCTTCTGTCTTCTGCTGTATTTTTCACTTGCATCCATGTTAGTCCATACTGTTTCAACTCTTCTTCACATGATCTCTTCCATGTCACCCTTGGATGTCCCACGCGCTTCCCTTTCGGGTTCCACTCGAGGGTCTGACACGCAATGTCACCCAACAGCCTCCTCGGCGAGTGTCCAATTCATCTTCACTTTCTCCTGCATATTTTTTGGACTATTGGTTCTTGTTTTGTTTGTTCCCATAGTTTCTTGTTGGTTCTTGTTCTTTCCGGCCATCTGATCTTCAGCATAGAAGGAAGACAGTTGTTGATAAAGGTCTGCAACCTGTTGGAAATATTCTTGGTGACCCACCAAGTTTTTGATCCGTATAGAAGAATTGACTGACTTGACGTTTGTATTGAAAATCCGAATTTTATTGTTGGTGCTGAGTGACGACGATTTCCAGATTGGTTTCAGGTTGATGAATGCGTTTCTCGCCTTCCCGAAATTCGATTTGACATCCTCGTCCGTTCCTCCTGTAGTTGAGACAATGCTCCCTAGATAGGTGAATGAATTGAAAATGAAATTCCAATCACTTCATAGGATAGCTAATGACGATAACGAAATGCTCTCAACTGACATGGAGATTCAGTTAACCAATGAATTTTATGTCTCAGACAGGCAGGTGCGAACATTAAGTAAATGGATGATATTTGAGTAAAATGTATCGTCTTCATAACATGATAAGTCTCCACAGGAAAGATAACAGAATCCTTTAGAAGTGAGTACCTTTCAGCGGGACAACATTGTACATTTATCTCTCATAAACAATATTTGAGACGAGAACTCGATGGGTCAGTGATATCAGAAATGCAGTTTCCCCTTCAGTTATCTACTTCGTTCAGTGTTATTTCGTATCCTTGATCGACTAGCAATAGGTGTCATTTCCAGAAGTACAAATCTCTTTTTCAAATGATCACTTGATAAACATACCGAAATAACTGTCCATATCATGGCGAATCCACACAGCATGATGAGAATCTGTCAAGAGAATGAGAGATGAAATCAACGATTTAGTTCGAACTACACAAAAATGGAAATGTGTTTTCTTCATTGTGACAATTAATTTAATTGACCGCCTAATTTCTTCTATTTATTTATTGAGCTTTGTGTAATGACGCATTATACGAATACGATTCATTGTGAGATGGTTATTTGCGGTATGCAGACATCTCAATCACAGCCTCAGTTTTCTAACTTATTTATCAAGATATCTGAACAGTTGATGAGAAACATGCTCACTGTGTATAACAACAGTAGTAGATTATCGACATTCCATTCTAGAAATTGGAGATTCTGCTTTCATTCTTTCACTCTGCCAAAAGTATTAACACTTCTCCATCATGCATTCTCAACTCTTCTCCGATCTTGCTAGGTATAACACCCTCGAACACTGTGTGGTCATTCCACGTGTCCAGTAACACTCTCGATTTCTTTCAAGCGATGCACCTTGATTGGCTGACGACCTGTATCCCTACACTAGACAATAAAAGTACTTTATTCCAGCAAAGTTTAAGTATGCTACCTTTCTGCATTAAAGTGTCAATAGTGATAGTGATTTTTTATGCACAGAGTGACTGTGAGCTACGCAGCCTCCGTTCCCTCTGTTCCTGACTTTCTTGCGGTTAGTAAACTGTGTATCGCTGTCACATATCCTTAACAGCAGATGAGTTTTCACAATAACCAACTTACCGATCATCTGACTACTTACATCGTATTCTTGAAAATAAACGAAAGGGAAGAATACCACACAAAAGAATAATTCGACGATGAATGTGGCAAGTATGAAGGGGCCAAAACTTTTGAGCAAATCGAATCTCTTAAGGACACTGACAGCCACAGTGATTCCTGCAATAATCATGGTGATAATCCATGTGACAAATGTCCACCAGATTTCTACATCGATAAGCGGTACAGCTGCAGCAAAGGCGGTGATTATTGTCTGTGGAGGGAAAAAGGAATAGAGGTGAAGAATGACACAATTAAATATGAATTGTGTATTGAAAGTACTTTTGAAGATGACTGTGTAATCTGAACAGATGTCAGATGCTTAAAAATCAGTAGGCAAAAATCAATAAATTCCCTCAAATAAATCAAGAGTGAATTGGACCTCACTGGTCACGACTATTCACTAGAACTCTAGGAAACTCCATCCTGTAGCAGGTCACTAGCAAGCATCAGATTAATTTTCTATAGTTTGGTTTGTGAGGATTAGATATGTTTTTACGAGTTGATCATGGATTGATATCAGTTAGAGAACGATTGAAAACCAGGGAGAACTGGACAGCTATTGTTTCATCCTAGTTTGGGAATCATCGGAAGTACGCACCCACTGGAATTCGAAACCAGGACCTTCTGGCTACAAGACAAGCTCTTATACCATTCAGCGACTGGGACCCAATTCAACGGCTCATGAATTCTAACTTCTACCTTGATCAACTCGTAAAATCATAACTAACCCTTACAAACCAAACTATAGAAAATTAATCTGATGCTCGCTAGTGACTTGCTACAGGATGGAGTTTCCTGGAGTTCTAGTGAATAGTCGTGACCAGTGAGGTCCAATTAGATGTCACGTGTGTGGATGGATGTCCCACCAACGACAATGGTAGGGGTCGCACTAAATCACGAATTCGTAGAAGTTAGAATTCATGAGCCATTGAATTGGGTCTCAGTGGCTAAATGGTATACGAGCTTGCCTTGTAACTGGAAGATCCTTGGTTCGAATCCCAGTGTGTGCGTACTTCCGATGATTCCCAAACTAGGATGAAACAGCAGCCGTCTAGTACTCCCTGGTTTTCAATGGTTCTCTAACTGATATCAATTTGTGATCAACTCGTAAGTACATGACTACCCCTTACAAACCGAACAACAGTGAATTCCCAAGAATTTTCACATAAAGTTGTTGAGAGAGAGAGACAAGTTGTTCGATACAGCACTAACTATTCTTTGAGATAGTTTCATTGAACAAATGTTTCCATTCATTTTATATTATTACAGATCTCTTGAAAGATCGTCATTAATGAAACGCACTTCTCTTCGTCTTTGAACCTATTCACGTTTATATACTCCAGTTTCGTAGCTCAATGATTTGTTACTGGTTAGGAGTGGGCATTTCACTAGTGGTTTCAGTTGCTTTATTATTACTGTTATCATTCGTTGTTCCACTCAATTGGGAATATTAATTCTATTTTATCGCGATTTGCTTCATATCAGAACTGAACTGTTTGAATGTCAAATGAAATTGAGGCTCCAACCTCCCTAACGATCAAACAAATTCTCGGAGATGATATGTCGCCTAGTGTGGATGAATGAGTCACGTCACTCCTTCTCTCGGTTAAATGCTTAAGATGCAACTGTTTCAAATTAATCGCTCTTAATTCGACCTTGTCATTGAAAGATATCAAGTAATCTGTGGTCTAAGTTATGAAAAATGCGACGAGCGGAATTTGACGTTATATGAACTTCAGGCAATCTGATACACAAGACCAAGTATTAACGCTTTTATAAAAGTAAATAAGAATGGTGAGACGCACAGCACTTACAGCAATTATCAAGTAAATGTAATTGTAGGGGAACGCGAATTGTAACTGTGGTAATAGCAGCATCTCCAGTTGCAGAAATGTCCCCAGAATTCTTTATTCACAGAAACAAAAAGAAAATAAAAGTTATAAGGATGGCGATTCTCCAGATCAGCCTGTATTGGATGAGGAGGAGGGTGGAGAACAAACATCCCTTGAAACTTTGTCGATTAAATGTGATAATCCCCACCAGGCTACTCGCACTAGACTTACTTAGTTGTGTTATTTGAACGATGAATAAAAGCGTAGTATTGGTAATAACAACAATCCGTTCACATGAATCTGAAGCGTTTACATGATTAAGATGCCAAAATGAAGCATTCAGTTACTCAAGAATTCGTTATTTATTAGTGTGATTCAGCCTTTCCCGCTTACTCTATTTTCCGTATTTATTTTATTATGTCTGCATCTGTAACCTTGTAGAATGATGGTGTATGTATTGTTGATAATTTACTCAAACGGAAACCACTTCCACTTCATTATTTTAGATATTAATAGCTGATTCCTTGGCCTACACTCAACATTGGTATCCTAGTGTACTTAATTCTAAGGTATAAGAATAAAACTTGTGCAATGTGGTATAGTGTAATTCCATTATTATAGACAAATGAAGGTGTAGCAATGGGATCACCAATATCCCCTATCGTAGCAGATATATTTATGCATGATAGCTGGAAAAATATGGCACTTAATACATTTAATCCTACTCCAAAAATATGGTGGAGATATGTGGATGACACTGTCACAGCGTTAAAAACACAACATATCTCTAGCTTCTTGACACACATAAACTCACTGGTGGAGGGAATGAAATTCCCGTTTGAAGCCGAAAATGAACAAGGAGAATTAGCTATGTTAGATTGTAAAATAAAATGAATAGAAGAAGGCAAACTAGACACTAGTGTTTATAGAAAACCAACGCATTCTAATAGATATTTAGACTTTAATTCATCTCATCCTGTTATTGTTAAGGCAGGCTTAGTTAAGTTTTTAACAAACCGAGCGATGGCACTAAGTAGTACAAAAGAAGACGTAAATGATGAAATAAAACAGATAGAAGAGGCGTTAGTGTTAGATAACTATCCTTTAAAATTCATTAGGAAGATCACTAAAGGCCAAAAACAAAATAAAAAGAATTGTGAAACTAGTAATAATAATATAAATAAGAGAGAATATAAGTCTTCTACTGTTATACCATATAAAGAGGGGACATCTCAGACCCTTCCTACGAAGGATTCTTAATAAAGCAGGAATTAGGGTGACATTAAAACCTACAAACACACTCAGGGACAAGCTCTGTAGGCTAAAAGACCCGGTGGACCCAATTAAACAAAATAATATAATTTACAAAATACCCTGCAATTACTGTGAGGTCAACTACGTAGGTCAAACTAGTAGGCCAGGGGTAGTCAGATTGTCAGAACATAAAAATTTAGCTAAGGTAAGAATGGTTGACCCAGAGAAGATAAGTAATTTAGAGAAAAAGCTCAGCAATCGCAATGCATGCATTAACACACAACCACACAAGAGGGTGGGATAGGGTTAAAATTCTAAAAAGTAATCTATGTAGGTGGAGAGAGAGGTTGATTACTGAACCCTTGTTCGTCGAATCAACACCCAACACATGCAATGGGAATGATTCATCACTCATACTCGAAATATGGAAAATATTACTACCAATCAAATCAAGTGAAAAACAATGGAACTATATAAATAAATTTAGGAAGTCGTGTGGTTACCTTGATATGATCATGAGCAATAAATTGTGCTGGAAACGTCATCAGTAAACATTACTGTATAACACTGTGAGACTTTATCAAAACAAAATTTACCCATAATGGGATTAATTTCAAAGTGTATAATAAATTGAGTAGTATATTTGAAGAGGGTGAAATATAAGTGTTACACGTACCCACACATCCAAATAAACCAGGGAGTATTCGTCATCCACTCGCGAAGTGTTTCACTTGGAAGCAACCCATTAACAATTTTAGTTAGTCGACAACACATAACTTACACAAGTAACACGAGAGCACAGATTTCCCACACAATTGTAATCTGTACTGATACTACGATGAAAGTCTTTGAAAAATGAACAGACTTCAAAAATGCAGCAAATACCTTCCAAATAAACTCCCTGGTCCTTCGTTCAACAGGAAACTGATTGGAAACAGACTTGATTAACTTGGTTTTAAGTAATATAACAATGGTGAACATACTTCTGTGCTACTTTGTGAATTCATTGAGTTTTGATTTGAAGAAACTTCATCTGTTGGGTGTAAAATATGAGAATTAGGTTGTTATTATTTTCAAGGGATTCATAATAAATTGTAAGAAGAAGAAGGAGGAAGGACAGAAAGCGTGATGCTCTCTGAGTAAATAGTTAATTACTGAGAATCTGTTTACTTCATTTGTCATACTGTACCACATTACTCATTTCAGTATGCACCTGATGTCATAGCTACTGTGCACAGAGTGGAGACCACTAAACCTTTCATATGTTTATCATTTAACTACCATGTTTCGGAATCGAAAATGATAACAACATGAAGTGGTAGACACTAGATACCATATTATGACAGTTGCTGACCATCTCTTGGGACGAACTCAGATTTCGATATGCTATGTAACATGATGTAGTGAATATTTCTTTTCAGCGGAATGATATACAGCTAGTTTCTGTATCTTCAGAATGAGAATAACAGTTGGAGGGTCGATGTTTATCTTTTATTCAAGATAGGAATGACTGAAGCCCAAATGTTTTGTGCATTTGGTCCATTTTAATGACTCCGTAGAACGTCAAATCGCACGAGATGAAAGCCATATAATCTGGAATTCTTCAGTGTCTAAAATATTTCAGATTCGACCGTACCATATTTGGCACGAGTATTGTGTGAAGAGACAAATATCAGAAAAGAAATTTTACAACTGTTAAATCATTAACTAAACTATAAAATGTAATGATGCATATTAATGCATGTGTTATTTGTTATATTATTTATTTATTATTCACTATGACCTAGCAATGGTGTGATTTTGTTGGGGTTTTTATTTTTTCTTAGTAACTATCAATATTTTAACATTTTATACATTTCTATAATTATGAACAGAGCTAAACCATTGCAATATGTAAAAGAAACGCTGAAAATTCCATGCTGTAAATTGTTATTGTTGTGGAATAAAGTGATTATTATTATTTTAAAAAAAGAATAATATGAGTAGATACATTTCCCGTCTTCTTTCATTAATATATGAGAGGAGATTTCTCAACGGAACTTTTGAATACGACTCAGTTAACAATGAATCTCGGATGACTCGCTTTTTTTGATCATAGCTTGAGTTCACACAGTATTTTTGGTACAGGTATGGATTTTTTTAGCATGTGATATCGGTAGCCCAAATTTTGCAGGCAAACCATTCATATCAGTTGTGCGTCGATAGGGGATCGAACTCCGAACCATATGCATGGTCGACGAAAGTCTTTACCGCTGTAACTGGTTCAATGCAGACAGGCATAAAATATCAGGAAGCGGTTCAGCGATTCACTCATCTATCGTAATAACCCTTACGAGCTTATTTACAAAAGTCATTATACCGTTGAATTTGTGAAGGATATGTTGACGATACTATCCAAATTGTGAATCACATATCGATGCAGAATGAAGCTGAACTTGTGTTTATTAGATACACCACGTTGACATGAAACATAAAATGAAGTCACAAGAAGTACGTCATCCTAATGAGTAGTCTAATGTAAGCAAGCATTACAAGTATTAGGGCTGAAAATATACCTCAGCACAATATATTTAAGAGCGTATCATGCAATTATGATATGAAAATAATAAAAAAACTTACTCTCGTTTGATAAGCTCATTGTCGCCAAAGTTGTATATGCACTGCTGACTAACAGCAAAAAGTGTGCACACTTCATTTTATACAAGTCGGTGTGTGTAGATGAAAATCAATCAAGGTAAACCAATCTGTGATCAAAGGAGATGAATTCGATGAACTTTGTTTGATATGGGACTAGACAATCACAAAACACAACTTCAATGGAGTCATTTACATTAAATTCGAAAATGGAATACTACTTGTAAAACTATTGGTAGAGCAGTCAGAATTATGAATTATCAATAAACCAAGCAACAAAGGCTGTTAATAAAGCAGGACTTAATGAATTCATCAAATTTCGGTAGAACTCTTCCTCAGCTGAATACTCTACATACATGGATATATACATACTTTTGAGATTACATTGGGAGATATAAGACTGATAAGCACAAATGATGGTCATTATTAAAAAATAATAATAGCAAATAATAAAATAATAATAATGACCATCCCATCGCCTTTCTTATCTAAACTTCCTGTTCATTCATGTTATTTTAAGTTTTTCTTAATCCCTGTCTACACTACCATATTTTCGTATCCACACTTCCTGTTTTGTCATTTTACTATTTCTACATATTTAATCCCTGATTGCATAAACAACTATTCATCACATTAGTATTTTATCCAAACATCCTGTATAATTTGTTATTTCTACATTTCTAACCCAAAATTGCACAATGTCAATCTTCTTAGTTATTATAATGCTACTTTGTTTGAGTTTTACCCATCCCCCTGTTTATTATGGCATTCTAATTCCTAATTGTAATTTTTACTAATTTGACCCCTAACCGGAAATTATTCTGGAACTTTCTCACTCAATTTACTTATTGAATTTTACGTAAGTTTCTGCCCGGCTAACGCTTTTCATATTACGTAATTCGTTATCTAAAATTTTCAGTTCTAATGATCCATCTTTGGAAATACTCCTTTTGTTGCTCAGAAAATTTTGCTATAGATATATGCGATTGTACAGCTTGAGAATGATTTTGTAGAAAAGAGGAGTAACTCTTCGCTGAACTCCTGCTGTTTTGTTCGACCCATTGGGGAATTCCGAATTCATGAATAATCCCCATCCTGGCATTAATGAAAATAAAAAATGTAGTGTTCAGTGGGGAGTCTCCTTATGGCGGTGAATTCATTTTCTTAGCTATACAATCGCAAATATACGTGGGTTCTTTTGTATGTTTGTGTACATTTAGTTTGTCAAACAAAAGTACAATTGGTTATGGTTACTTCAACTAAATGGCTGAGAATTGAGAAGTTTCAGGTGGAGTTATTTTATGCAAAATCGTCGAGAAAATCAGGTGTAAATAAAACTAGGGTAGTAACAAAGGTGATAAGTTGTCACAAACAGTTGTAAAACATAAGTTAAAATTCAGTTAAGCGTGAGAAGCTCTCTCTGACTGTTGAAATATAATATTACTTTGGATGGTATTTTCAAATTTTTTTGAACACTGACACATTTTTAATGAATGAAACAATAAGTCTTATTTGTGGTCTTTGATACTTCGGTTTTCTTTGATGATGATTTCCTCCTTTGGTACTTTGCCCTGTGGAGTTAGTTATTCTGTGGGTATTAGTTAAAAGGCTCATCGACGCTTAAATTAAACATCGAAGTAATGTAAAACGAAAAAGATTTAGGTGACAAGAGTCAACTATTCGTAAAATGTACTTGAAAAGCGTGGTCCTGATGTGTATAACAATTTCTGTAAATAAAAAGTATCGAAAAAGTATGAAAAGTTCTATACTTTGAACAATTCGCCTATACATCCGACCTTATTTTCAGCGTATGCTTACTTACTACTCATAGAGCATGTTCAAGAGAAACAGTAGTCTAAATGTATGTCGTTCGATGAAATATTTTCAGGTTTGTAAACGATTCAACAATATGCGTTTATTTCTACATATGTGGCGTTTTTTCGGTTTTAGTGTCTCTGACATTCTCGCGAAATCCGGCCTCACTGTCTTAGATCGTAGGTGTATGAATTTTCCCCCCTATGTTAAGCGGTATATAAGGTTGAGTAATATTAATGTTAGGCGTCGAGTGTAAGGTAAGGAGGGAAGGTCAATTGACGATGATTTGAAACTACATAGATTGAGATGGCTAGGACGTATAATATACATGCCTACTTATCCTCTTCACCGATGGGCACTGTCAGCTGAAATAGAAGCCGGTTGTAAAAGAGCTAGAAGTGGTCAATTGAAAACGTGGAATTAGATCATGAAACATTATACGGTTAATTTGAGTCAAGTAGGAAGGCGAAAACTGTCTGGTTGGTGTCCTTGGTAGTCAAAAAACCAGTGAAAAGCGATAATTTGTGATGCGGCTGAAAATCACTCTCAGGGGCCCAGATAAATTTACCCTTTGCCTTTTCCCATATCCATTAAACCGTTTTGTATTTCTTACATGCTATTATTTATTGCGCACATTTCCGATCACTATTATTATTCTTTCCAATCTGTCCTCTCTCTTTTCTCTTCCTTTGTGTGATACATGGAGTGCTGCAAGTTGGAATGGTTCAGCTCTTTGTTAAGTCCTCTCTCTGTTGAAGTGAGTCAGTCAGTCATCACTGGTAAACACTAAATACCTTTATACAACTGAGTAATTGTCATGCATTTTATTTTATTATTGTGAACCATGTTAGTTGTAAAGCGGTTGTAGAGAAACTACGAAATGACGATATCATCTCGTGAAATTTGTCTCCTAAATGCCTGATTCAATTTAAATATATAGAAATTTTTTATTCATGCAAATCCCCATTGGATAATCAATAGACAGAAGACCAGTAGTTCTGCGAAGATTCTTTTTTCGGCAAATTCATTTTCACAGCTGTACAGTTGTAAATAAATATATATATGTTTATTTTGTAAGGGTTTGTGTATATCAGATTTATCAAACGAATATAGAATAAGTAAGTTTTTGGTGGACTTACGTAATACAAAAAGTGATCAAAGTAATTGTATGTTGATATAAGGGGGTGATGGCAAAAGTAAGGGGTTGTCACAAACGATTGTTTAAGAAGACTTAAGTAATAAAATGAATTGTTTGACGAAAGAGTTGTACTCAGGGTGTACACGAAAACAAATAAAATACGGAATTACGTAAGAGTTTTTATAGGAATACAAGAATTTGAATGAGTTAGTAAAAAGAAGCAAACAAGCAAAAGTTGAGTCAAATCAACAGAGTTGTTACCATAATAGTAAAAGTGTCTGAATAATTCTCTTTTGTATGCATAGTTCTGGTTCTTCTAACTGAATGGCTAGGGCTTCTGCAATTCAAAGAAGACGGAAACGTGTTGTCTTTGGCAGATTGTTCTCCACTTTGTAGATTACTTTGTAGGAGGCGTTTGTTGAGATGGAATGACCAGTGGTTACGAGATGTTCGATTATTGCACTTCTTATACGGCCACTATTTATTTTCTGCTACCATCTTAGATATACTTCTTTAACACTTTTTGACAGGATGATCGTTGAACGATCGATGTACCTGGCTCCACAGCAACAGGTGAACTGATATATACACATAGAAGCGGCAAGGTGCGAGACCTACAAAAGAAGACGAAAGGTTTCCTGATGACCCTACAAAATTCGTAGTTAACTACTCTTCAGCTGTTTTATCCGACTTCCAGTTAGAAGCTCTATCCACAAGTCCAGAATTTTTCCACATCATCTTTAATGTCAACAGACTGCAGACTACAATTACAAATAAGTTTTAGTTCACTGTTTAACACCATAAAAATTTAATGCAAATTTTCCCAACTCAATTCAGTGTGCATATTAAGATAAGAGCAGCGTGTTCAAAGAAAGTTGGTGGTCAGCATTAAAAGCTTTAGTATTTCTCCTATTAACTGCCGATATTTTATCCACTTAAAAATCCATGGAACTTCAGTTCAATGATTTTTATAATCATGAGTTACGCTAACTTAAATCAAGGAAATGATTTACCCTTGATGCCCACTTTGTTAAGTAACATTTGTCACATGTGTGAAGGATTCACATCGCAGAATATATCATCAGCTCCACTCCTAATACAATAACTACTTTACTAAATCGCCATATGATTTCTTTACTTAATGAGTTTCCTGCATGGTATTCGTGTACTTTATATGAATTATTGTTAAATTTCAGCCAACAGAAATGAGGTAAGGTCTAGTGATCAGACTGCAACGACTGGCATTCACAGCACCATTGATTCATGCTGAATACAGGCGAGTATAACACACAAATTGTATGTATCAATGAGATTTCGCGCATGTCATTTTCGAGAAACATACACTTACACATTAATTTCTGTTTCACAGAAAAAATGTAGTAATACTTTACCTCAAAAAGAACGAAGTGCTCACCTGATGAATTTCATAAATCCACTAACTTTTTTCGTGATTCTCAGTCACCTTCATTTGCCTTTATTTCCTTGATTGATCTCAATGTTCCATATCATTCAGGTGACAAAAGACAGGACAACACAAAGCTTTGGATACATAGTTTAACATGAAACAAGTGCTGCATGATGCCTTCTGTGATTGCTTTCGGAGATACTGTCATTTAAAAGTTTAATTTTGAAAAATTGTCATGTGAAATAAAGCACAGGGGCTTCCATTCGTAGCTCCACTTATCAACTGCACAGTTTCACAAGGATGTGTACTGACTCAGCCGAATAAAAACGAAGTTCAGATATAACAGACAGCTAGAAGTGAAATCATTCAAAGTGTATGAGCAATAACAATTATCGTTCTGGAAAAGTGAGTAACCTTACGTCACAGTACTTAAGTTGCTGTGGATGAGCTCCCTGAGCACTTGAAGAAACCGTTCCTGGATTACGTGAATGAGGTTTCTGGTAAGAGAAAGGAAAAGAAACGTGCCAAATTATTACAAAGCCTGGAAAGCAAAACTCCGGAAATGCGATTTCCTCCAAACCCTGGTCGGTATGTTTATAATTTTTCCGATGTTGTCCTTGATGATACGGATTTGCAAGTATTATCCCTAGGCACTAAGTTTTGTGATAATCATGTTAGAATTAACAAGATGGATATGCAAGTTCAGTTTGAAAACTTCTTTGGTCAAACTGAAGGCTTGACACCCTCGTCACCTGAGGCAGTTGAAAGTCTTAAATCAACTCTAGTGGACTGTTGTTATAAATATATGAATAGTAAACGGAAACTAAATAGCTTACTGACCAAGAAACACAGGGAAGCCCTAGATAAGCTGCGAAATAATGAGAATATAATAATTTCGAAGCCTGATAAAGGCTCTGGAGTGGTAATAATGAATAAAACTGAATACATAGATAAGATAAATGGAATACTCAGTGATCATCGAAAATTTCAAAAAATTACATCTTCCGTCGATCCGACAGAAAAAGTGGAGAAACAACTAATTGAGTCACTAAAAAGACTTAAACAACAAAGTAGTATCATAGACGGTCTATATGAATCTTTAAAGCCTACTGGTACGGTTACACCAAGATTATATGGACTACCAAAAGTGCACAAAATTGGTTTGCCGCTTCGACCAGTATTGGACATGTGTAATTCCCCATATCATGCAATAGCAAAATGGCTAGTGAAGCTTCTAAAGCCTCTGCATAATGAATTGGTAAAACATAGCGTATATGGTAGTTTTGAATTTGTTGACAAAATAAGAGATCTTAATGTGAGGGACAAGTTTATGGTATCTTTTGATGTATCCTCCTTGTTCACCAATGTACCGTTAATGGAGATAGTGGATTTTATATGTGAGGAGATTACCACACGAAACATAGACATCGGGATTTCTATATCCACCTTGAAGGAACTTATTTTAAGATGTACAATGAATGTTCATTTCTTATTCAATAAGGAATATTACAGGCAAATTGATGGTGTAGCTATGGGTTCCCCATTAGGTCCAATCCTAGCTGATTTTTTCCTCGCTAAATTAGAGAATGGACCACTGAAAGGAGTAATTAATGACATGGATTTCTACTGTCGATATATGGATGATACATTTGTGGTTATGAAGGATGAGAATGATGCAATGAATATCCTCGACAAGTTTAATGATGCACATTCAGCAATAAACTTTACCATGGAGAAAGGAGGTAATGACAGTATCTCATTCCTAGACGTCTTCATGGCAAGGAAAGATGATAGCACGCTAAGAAGGAGTGTGTATAGGAAACCTACAACAACAGGTCAGTACACTCATTTTTTGAGTTTTGTACCTTTGAAATATAAACGTAACCTGGTAAAGTGTTTGGTTCATAGAGCTGAGTTAATATGTTCAGACGGCTGCCTCAATGAGGAGCTTAAGATTATTAAAGAATTACTTAGAAAAAATGGTTATCCAGATAAATTTATTGAGAAGAATATGAATTCAGCACCAAAAAGGGTCAGTATCGCTACAGTTTCAAAAAAGCCAATGTTCATAAAATTGCAGTTCCTCGGTGACAACATCAGTGAAATCATAACACAGCGCTTAAAGAATGCGGTTAAAAGAGCTTATTATGCAGCAGAAGTACGTTGTCTCTTCAAAACCACCCCTATTCTATGTTCGAGAAATAAGGACAAACTACCTAAATTTGCCTCTTCTATGTGTGTCTACCAATTTGACTGCAGCTGCGGAGCCAGCTACATTGGGCGTACAATTAGGCAGTTTCATCGTCGTATTTCTGAACATCATCCAGCGTGGTTAAGCAAGGGACAAGTAAAATCTATCCGTAGTTCTATTTTAGCACACCTTGTTGATACTGAGCACAAGGTCGATGTGAATACTGCATTTAAAATTATTTATCGTATTCCAACTAATCTTAACTTCGCTCTAAGATTTCGTCTTTTACAGACAGCTGAAGCAATTGGAATCCACCAGAAGAAACCAAGCCTATGTGTACAGAAGAAATTTGTACAGCCACTTTGCTAACCGTGGCCATCGTTACAAGACAGGACTACGTCGCCCCCCTCCCCCTATTAAATTATAATTGTCCAAATTATTTTTATTTTTATTTTGACTTCTTCTTTAATCACGTGTTATTCTTGTAAAATTACATTATAATTGTCCAAATTATCTTAATTTTATTTTGACCACTTCATCTTTAATTACGTGTTATTCTTGTAAAATTAATTTATTCTATCCATTTCTACCTTTTAATTGTGTGTATTAATTTTCTTCCTTAATTATCTACCCATTGACATTTTGACACTGGTTAATTATTGTTAACAAACGTATCGCCACGTGTTTGGTAAATTGTTGTGTATTGTAAAAAATGCTATATATATTAGAGTAGAGCCATAGAAGAGGATCTAATTGAAAAGTAAATATTTCTTGGCTCAATCTTTCTGTTTTCTCAAATGTCTAAATGGGGATATTTTCTATATTGAAGTTGCAAATAAACAAGGAAAATAATCCAACAGTGTGAATGATGAATTAGTTCGCATTAATCTAGTCAGATAGGCAGCACACACTGAATCAGTTAAAAAAAGGGTAAAGAATAACAGACGATTTAGTGAGTCCGAAGTAAGCGCCCATGCACAAAATGAGAAATCAGAACAGATATTTCAATGGACAGAATACAATGGAAAGCTCAACCATGCAAATACCTGAAAGATGGATATAATTGTCGGGATAAATGAGGCTGACAACGAAATTAATTTCATCAGTTAATATAGGAAATAGGAAAACAAGAAAAGTCGCTTAAAAAAGGGAAATGCATGGTCATATGCACCTGGCCTAAACATTCAATTTTATAACAAATTTAAACTTCATGCTGAGATAAAGTTTTCAGTTAGATTACTCCTGATCAGACCGAAGCGGCAAGGAAGTAAACTACACAAAGTATCATTACGTCCACCATTCAGTGTCAATAAAAATGAAGTGAAATCATCCGGTAAGATTGTCTTCCATGGTAGAACACATCACTCGAAGTCTCAAACACAAAGTAATTTTCTCATTAACTCAATCAACTGAACATAACGATTGTAGTTTCAACTCTACAAGTAAAGTCACTTCAGTTTCGTCTATATATTAAATTGAGCTATTGGTTACAAAACGTAATTTTAATTACTCACCTCACAGTTCGACTGCTCACACTGGAATCATAGAATCAGGTAACATTTCTCTCACTAGCCATTCGCTTAAACTTTTATTCCAAAACTGTTTGAAGTCATGCCTGTTTCTAAATGTACATTTTAAGTATATGTTTAAGTAAATGAGCGCTGCTTCCTGCATTCCAATACTTCTCCAGCCATTACCAGCTCAGGCATGACAAATGTATTCTGATGTATTCATATGACGATATTAGTTCTCCTGAACTGTGACATCTGACTCATTCATATTCTGCATACAGACAAATTTATGAAAACCTTATTAATTACCTGAATCTCACCACGCTTTCAAACAGTGCATTTTCAAGCTCCATTGTCTTCATTAACATGGACTTTTGTTATTGTTTATTTAACATGAGAGACAGAGTTTGAACTTTGATCAACAGGCATTTACGCTTTGCATATAGAAATTAGCTCTGATTGGTGGTCGACTTTTATGACAAGAAAATCGAATAGCAAACTCATTCTCGAATTTTCGCAGATCACATACATATAGCATTGGCGCGGTTATCAACAAAGTGACAGTTCATCTTAATCGACCAATATTATTCATGATATGCTGGTAGTCTATCGCTTCAAATATGAATGACAGAAAGTCCCTGGTTCTCATGGATGTGTGAGTGCCAGTGACATTCACAATTTATCCTCTCAAATTATACCGTCTAATTCACTATGCATCTGCATCAATATCCAGTCACATCATTATCCATCTGTCAAGATGATGAAATCAAGAGCATTCTGAGTAGTTGTGTAGCTGTCACTATACATGTATGCTCAATATTACATAACAGAGATATGAGGGATTCCCAATCCACACATCGAAATCATTTCCACTTGCAGGATGGGCATCTTCGTCTTTCCTTTCATGTATTTGTGTCAATTTGGATGTTTACGAACGCTTCTACAACTGGAGATGCTTCTTATATTACAACTGCAGTTCGCCTTAACCCTAATGACTGAGACGTTTTTTCAGTCTCCCGCAACATTATTACATTCTTCTAAAGGTGTGTTCATTTCACACAATAATGACGTTCATTTTGCTTAGTCGAAAAAAACTGTCTGTTCAAAACTATAAAGCTCAGCCAAAATGAAGTACAAATTTCCTGATATGATAGGTTGAGGTGACATAAAAATATGATGAATAAAATGACACTCACGCACGGAAATTATCAATGAAGATAAAATTGTAAGTGAAGGCGAACTGCAGTTGTGGTATAAGAAGCATCTCCAGTTGTAGAAGCGTCCCTAAACATCCAAATTGACACAAATACATGAAACGAAAGACGAAGATGCCCATCCTGCAAGTAGAAATGATTTCGATGTGTGGATTGGGAATCCTTCATATCTCTGTTATGTAATAATGAGCATACAAGTATAGTGACAGCTACACAACCACTCAGAATGCTCTTGATTTCATCATCTCGGCAGATGGATAATGATCTGATTGAATAAGAGTGGAGGACGCATAGTAAATTAGGAGGTATAAATGAAGAGGATAAAATGGTTATCTCACAGGCACTCACACATCCATGAAAACCAGGGACTTTCTGTCATTCATATTTGAAGCGATTGACTACCAGCATATCACTAATAATATTGTTGATAACCGCGCCAATGCTATATGTATGTGATCTGCGAAAATTCGAGAATGAGTTTGCTATTCGATTTTCTCGTCATAAAAGTCGACAACCAATCAGAGCTAATTTCTATGTGCAAAGCGTAAATGCCTGTTGATCAAAGTTCAAACTCTGTCTCTCATGTTAAATAAACAATAACAAAAGCCCATGTTAATGAAGACAATGGAGTTTGAAAATGCACTATTTGAAAGCATGGTGAAATTGAGGTAATTAATAAGGTTTCATTAAATTTGTGTGAATGCAGAAGCTGAATGAGTCAGATGTCACAGTTCAGGAGAACTAATATCGTCATGTGAAAACATCAGAATACATTTGTCACTGATGAATTGATGACAACTACTGAACTGCTGGTATCTAACAAGCATTGTTCAGTTATTTCAACCAACACTGAAACTCACCACGTGTTCCATGACATATGGCTTCAAGAGGCACTGAATTCAAATTATGAGCGAACGGACAGTGAGGGAAATGTTACTCAATCCTATGATTCCACTGTGAACACCCGGTCTGGTAGGTTATTAATTAAATCTACATTTTGAAACTAATAGGTAACTTTAATATGCAGATGAAAGTGATGTATGTTGTACTTCCTGATTTGAAATTTGTACACTGGCACATATACTGGTGAACAATGTTTTATGAATTTAGCAGGCTGAATTGAAGTTTCTGTTTGTCTCTTTTGAAGTGAACGTCTGCATTTTAGGATTGAATTAACATTCAGTACGTCTCTACTTAACAACTCATTATGTGCCAATTTATTTGAAATTATTTAGGAGCAAAGGGAAGCGAATTATTTTTCTTGAGTCGAAGTGTGCACATATTTCATGTCTTATACATCTGCGTATCTGATAACAGGAACAAACAAGAAGTACACAATTTGTGTACTTCGCAAATTGTTGGAGAAACAAATGTGCAGATGTTTGTATGAATGTCTAGTGCTAAAGAAATAGCGTTGGCAGATTGAGTTAATGAGCGAAAATTACTTTGTCTTAGAATGCTTTTATTCCGCTGTTATCGATGTTGAATGTTAGACACAGTGATAATTTGAGAAATTTTCTTAACTGTCTAATCACATGTACTCATCACTAAGTTTCTTTCAATTAGTTGAAATGAGAACCATCCTTTTAGATGGAGCATTCGGAAGTAGAATTTGTTTTTTCTGCGTGATTTCAGGTCATCTAAACTAATGAATCATTCCTTATTTCTCGTCCTCCTCAGTCTTTCAGTTTTATTTTCATCGAACTCATTCGCTTGACTGACTGTTTTTATTCATGAAATTCCACCTGCCCCTGTTATCTGAACTATTTAGTAAAATCGTATTCCTTGCTTGACTTATGTAGTCGCATAGTTTGCTTCTCCTCTCTCGGAGTTACTTGACTGAGTATTCTTCAAATTAATGCTGCTCTCTTGTACATTTTCATTTCCATTTCCCAATAGGAATCTTGTCTTCTAATTCACTGAGTTGCTGATGAATTCTAATCTACCTTCCTTTTGATTGAGATTATGTCTTTTACAGCTGTGTCTTTGTTAATATGATCTATATCATTATACTCACTGTTAGATTATTTTCCTTTTTTGCTTGCAACTCAAGTGTGAAAACATTCAATTATCCACTTATCCTTGTTTGTCATTGTTATCTCTCACTAACTTTGTAACTAACTAGTTATAATCATCGAAAGTTTTTGTTACTGATAAGCGTATAAATAAACTCCTAAATAATTGTACACCTCTGAGATCATTTTTGAAATGAGATCTTCTTGACTGACTGACTTATTTGTTCTCAATCATGTAGTATGGGAATTTTTAATAACTTATTGTGTTAATATTTTGTTTCTTGAAACTGTTCGAAATTATTGGACTGTATCCCTGTAACATTATTTTGTGTAACTTTCCTTTGAACGATCGATATCGGTTACTTTGAATAATCTCTTAAAATAAGGAATATAAAATTAAATCAGGACCTATGTGAGCAGTCAATAATTTAGTTAAATCCATTATTTGCAAGTTCTACTCATGATTAGCAGCTCACTTTGTTCGAGGTGGACTATTACCGCACTTCTCTTTGGAAACTGAATGTTATTTATTAACAGCTTGTGATCTGATAATGAGCTGCATCATGTCCCATTGACGTTACCTGTATTCCCTCTGTTACACCGATGTGATGGTTTGCTGCCTCACGGTTTGTTTCTCCACTCATTTTATTACTACTTCAAATACTCTCAGTAGTTTCATCAAGTGTCAATAAATTCTGATTCACGTCGTCGTTAGTCTTCTAGCTGTATGACAGTAGGCTTTGTTTGAGTGAATCCCATTCATTCTCAAATTCTTCTATCCAATCCATTTTGCTGATATTTTTGTTCCCTCTCACCACCTACGTTGCCTCATATAAGTGAATAACTGAACATCTCCCTTTTTGATATAAATTAACCGATGTGTGAGTTGTCTATTGCAAGCCCCATATAACTGATACAATTTTCATGACTACGGGACTAACGAGGTTTTTGGTAAGATTTTTGACAAGTATTTCAACCAAAAAGAAGGAGGAAGCTTTCAAGGACTCCTATGCATTAATTCTATAGTTTTTTGTAGAAAACGGAAAGAATAATAAGCAGAAATGTCAAATGTGACGTATATATACATCGAACGAGCCTTTTCTTTTAATTATGAAATCTCATCTGTAATTATTGCATAAGATTCATGCTTCTGTCTAAACTCACTGCCTGTATTTTAGTCAAAATCTGATAGAAACCAGTTAACGTACGTCATCCTTCACCTTACAGGTGTTAGTTGAATGGTAAAGACATTTAGATTTCTACACGCAGTATTCACAATACTATCGATTTTATCACCGTTTCCACCTGTAGCGGTTGCATAAGCTGTGTAATCAAAATCCTTGGGACCATTTTCTCTTCTTTATTCACCATTTTCACCTTGGAAGTCAATCGGCGCCACATCTGTCATCATGTATACAGTGAGATGAGTGAGAACAAAGGGAATTACTGAGCAGCAAAACCGTCAGTTCTTAGAATTTCCGACAGTATCTTTTTATGATCACCTTCATGAGTACAGTAGTTCTAGGGTTGGAGTTTATGAGCAAAGTGTAATTTCTCAACAATCGTTGCATAGCTATATACTAAATGCGAATCTCGCCATTCTGCTCTCCATGTGAATTCATCATAAGCAGTGGTAACGTTTTCCATACAAACACGTGTTATCTAAGTCTGTGACGCAAAATCAGCTGGTCAAAATGATAGTGAGTTCAAACAGCTCAAAATTCAAGCGCTTGAACTGAGTAGAAATAAGTTAATAACACACAGGTCGACGTTTCAGTGACAAACTGCTATCACTGATTAAATTCAAACTTGGACAAGACCTACTAAAAATTCACATTTCGATATATAGAATGAAATTTATCGCAGAAGAAATTTGCTGTCGATGAACTCCCTGAGGATTTATTATTTGATTTCATGGAGTATGTCGACAGAGATAACCAAAGCAGAGCAGAGAAAAGAAGAACGAAACTTATCAAATCACTAGACAGTCCAAATCTTGAAAAGGATTTGCCTTCATTCCCTTCAAATCCTTATCGGTATGTCCATAATTTTTCAAGTGTTACACTAGATAAATTACAGTTAGAAGCTTTATCATTGGGTCCTAGAATTTGTGATCAGGGATATAAGGTCAACCAACTTGATACCGATATCCAGTTTGAAAGCCTCCTCCTACAAACAGAAGATTTGATCACAACGTCAGACGATGAAGTCGCTAGGCTTAAAACTACACTAGTCAACAGTTGTCAGCAGTATACAAACAGTAGTTATTCTAGTAAAAGCTTGCTGACTAAACCGCATCGGGAAGCCCTAAGAAAGTTAGGGAACAAAGAAAACATTATAATCAGTAGACCTGATAAAGGAGCCGGAGTAGTACTGATGAATAAGTGCGATTATGTTGACAAAATGAATTCGCTTCTAGCATATGAAACGAAATTCCAAAAGCTTAACACCCTAACTGATCTAGCCGGAAAGGCTGAAAAGCAGTTAACTAATAGGCTTAAGGAGCTGAGAAAAAGTGGACTAATCTCAGAGGCAGCTTACAACCGTCTTAAACCTACTGGAAGTAATACTTCACGATTGTACGGTCTGCCCAAAGTACATAAACCAGGACTTTCTCTTCGCCCGATCCTAGATATTTCTAATTCCACCTACCATGGAGTGGCAAAGTGGTTAGGTGAACTCCTCCGAGCGTTACACAAGATGGTAGTAAATCATAGTGTTAAAGAGTTCTTTATATTCATTGCTAACGTGGATGATATCAATGTAAATGGGAAGCAATTGCTATCCTTAGATGCAGCATCACTGTTTACTAATGTACCACTTATGGAAACTGGAATTCATATGCCAACAGATACTGGAAAAAACAGTTTGACATCGGAATTCCAGTAAGTAGTCCGAAAGAGTTGCTTTTAAGATGTACTATGAATGTACACTTCACATTCAACCGCCTTTTTTACAGACAAATCGACGGCATTACCATGGGTTCTCCACTGGGGCCAATTTTGGAAGATTTCTTTCTTGCTAGGCTTGAAAATGGTTCATTGAAACAAGTAATAGATAAAACTGATTCTTATTTTCGTTATGTTGATGATACGTTTATTATTCTTGATGTGAAAGCTGATAAGAATGAATTGTTAATAAAATTTAATGATGCACATGCATCGCTCATCTTCACTTGTGAAGAAGAACATGATGGTAGACTACATTTTCTTGACGTCCAATTGAGCAGAAGAGAGGATGGTTCACTCAAGAGAGGTGTCTATAGAAAACCTACATGTGTAGGACAATATACACATTGCCTCAGTTTTGCATCAAACCGATACAAAATCAATTTGGTCAGATGACTCACGAATAGAGCAATATGTATCTGCACAGATGACTCCCTAGAAAATGCGTCAGAATACATTCAAAATACGTTGGTCCAAATGGGTTATCCTAGTAGATTTGTAATGAGACGCCTGAACACCAGGTACTATAAAGAGGGATCAAAAACAGTTAAAAAGAAACAACTGTTCATGAAATTTGCAATTTAATGGGGACGTGGCTAGTGAAGTCTTACATCTGAAATTATCGAGAGCGGTGAAACGGACTTAATATGCCACCACCCTTTGTTTGTCATTTTTCAGCCGACCAGTTATGATTGCTCAAGTGAAAGACAAGCTACCTAGCTATGGCAATTCTATGTATATCTACACATTTAGTTGCTCCTGTGGAGATAGCTATATAGGACGAACTAGTAGACAGCTTAACAAACGCATTCATGAGCATCTTCTTTCATGGTTCGGAAAAGGTCAAATAAAATCTATAATAAGTTCTATTTTGGTTCATTTGATTGATAGCGGTCACCAAGTGGACTAAAATAGTGCCTTGAAAGTTATGTGTTGCATTCCATCGAGTCTTTCGAATGGAATTAGAACCCATCTTTTATACCTAGCGGAAGCTATGGGAATTAATTCGAGAGAACAATCCTAGTCTTTGCATACAAGAGACGTTTGTTCTACCTTTGTCTCTCTCTTGGCCTTGGTGAATTCTAGTCAAAACCCTTCCAATCTCTCTTATATTCCTTTTCCTTCGTACTTTTATAAAATTTATTATTTAAACTCAGATTATATGTCCACTTCATCCTTAGTATTGCGTAATTTTAAAGATTTGACCCAATTTATTTATTGAATTGTCTACATATACACATATTACTGCCTTTGTTATTCTTATCGCCACCTGCATAATCCTTATTATCTATATTTTGTTATCATTATAATCATCGTTATTAACTACGTTCGAAACATTTACCACATTGTTATCATTATTATTATTTGATCCACAAAATCACCGTCATTGGTTAAAATTTTAATACAGAAATCTGCGTAAATTAAAGTAAAGCCTGAAGAAGATCTAATTGAAAACAACAATATTGTTCGCTTATATGTTTTGTTTAGTAGATATAAAACGACGGGATATTTAACCTTTCATCTATCATGGTAAGAAAGAATCTGAGAATTATTTATTACAAATATTTATTGAAAAAATTGCGAAATTTACTATTTGTTAGAAAAAAAGTTGGTCCTTTTGAATTAGTTCCTCATCATCGACTCTACACTAAAATACAGGTTTTTCGATCAATATTTTAGTAGTTTTAAAGGGCGTGTGGATTTCTTCCATAAGAAATTTGAAACGGTAATTGGACCTAAACAATTCGCCTACAAACACAGTAGAAGTACTTTGGACGCAGCTGCAGTCCTGTATCATAACATTGTCTCCAGCTTAGACAAGGGGGCTAAATTTGTTCGCTGCACCTTTCTGGATTATACATCTGCTTTCGACTCAGTACCTAGAGACACTTTACTAAACGAGCTTGCTGAAACTCAAACTGACTGTTGGGTTGTCAAATGGCTCCATTCTTATTTCTCAGAAAGAAAGCAATACACTGTATGTCAGGGAAAGTCGTCCACTTCATTGCTTACTGAGGCTGGTGTCCCTCAAGGTGCTGTCCTTTCTCCTTTTCTGTTTTCTTTCTTCTTGCATGACTTGCCTCACTCCGATGAAATGAATTTTGTTAAGTATGCCGATGATCTAACTATTTCAATGCCTGTTAACTCTCAGCTTGACTGTATTAAGATTAACAACTTTCTATCAGAAATTAGCAAATGGTCTTCGTCTAACGGCCTTAAACTTAATCCTTGCAAATGTCAGACTGTTAATTTCAGTTTCCGATGTAAACGAAAGTTAAATGAAGCCGTTAGTTCATATGACCCTTGCAAAATCGATGATACTGATATAGAAAGCAAGTCTGAAGTTAAGTATCTTGGATTAGTCCTCTCTTCTGACCTATCTTGGTCTTCTCATGTCTTAGCGATTTTTCAAAGAATATTTCGACTTTGTATTTCACCTCACTATACTATATCAACAGAACATTAGACCCAATTATCCATAACATGCTAAAGTTTTCAAACTGAATCGACAATACCGTTTGAAACAAACTCACTGTTATTAGTATTTATTATTATTATTATTATATCTAATAATTATGTCATTAATGGGGACAAATTCCTCCGGTTAATTTTTGTTTTAATTTTTAATTTTATATACACTTTGAGTAAATCAGATGCAATATTGTGACAAATGCTGAGAATTCCATTCTGTATTATAAGTACTGTTTTTGGAATAAAGTAAATTATTATTATTATTGTTAAGACCACAAGTTGAGTGAAGCGTCAGATACGCAAACACAGGATTTGTGCAAAATACGGCACTATATTTATTATAAAATTTGAAATATAATATACAAACCTCAAGTGTGAAGTGCCTGTGGCTAAATTCCGTCAAAAAGCACAGTAATTTTGCTTAAATAAGTAAAAATACCAAAGCTGTGTCAAAGGCAACCCACGTGTTATTCAAGCAGCGCGCGAATCCCAGACACACAATAAAGGGACACGAATAAACATTATTCAGCAGTAAAAGAATAAAGCATATACGGCGAATAATGTTCAACAACATGAAAAAATTCTTATACGTCAAATGGATTAGTAATATATTGAGTGAGTTTAACATCAATAGTAAATAAAGATATGCTCAAGAGTAGACAAATACAACTCATACTATATTAGTTTGTTTATTAAATGTATCATACAGTAAAACAGTATTATTTACTGGATGAGGTTTCGAACAAAATTTATCGTGGTTGATAGTCATATCAATTACAATCACTCAACTTTGAATCTTGAGTTTTATAGTTTTCTTTGTTCCCTCCTATTTGTCGTCGTTGGGGTAGTAGGATTTTATCGATATCTGAGATAAGTGTTAAATCATTCCCATTACGCGTGTTTGCAGATGGTTCGATAAACAAAGCTTCCGTTATCAATCTCTTCCTCCACCCCGTGACATTAGATTTTAAAACTGTCGTTTTATCCCATCCATTCTATTGTATGGTTGTGTGGAACTGCGTGTAGTGCTATAGCTGAACTATTCTCTAGAAATCTATTCTTGTTCGGGCCAACCAATCTAGATTTTGCTAGGTTTTTATGTTCAGCTAGTCTGACTGCCCCTGTTCTACTAGTTTGACCTATGTATTTGACCTGACAATCATTTCAGGCAGGGTATTAGATAAACTAAATTGTCTTGTTTCAAAGGCTCCACAGGATTGGTCCTTTAACTGACAAAGCTTGTTTCTAATTGAGTTTGTCGGCTTGAATGCCAGACACTTTTACTCCTGTCTGGTTAAGAATTCAGCGTTAGGTGGTTTCCGAGGTTACTTCCTTGTATGGAATTACTGCTGATGACTTAGATTTCTTATTGTTAGTGCTGTCTTGTGCATATTTGACATGCATGTCGTCATTTCAAAAATTTCTTGCCTGTGTAATATGCTGCTAACGCCTACGAATTAACTTAGCTTGAATTCTATGATTAGTTTTCACTCTTTCTTGAAAACTTACATATCTTATTAATAACATCTATGGGTTAAATGTTTTGATGACTTTCAACCTCTTAATTTTACTCCCAAATACCTATAACTGATGGACTGAAATAACCACATGAATAAATAAAATTTTGATATAAAAATCTACATATTAGAATAGAGGAGATGATAAGGAACTAACTGAAAAGGAATACTTTTATTTAGACAAACTATCTATCTGTCACTTTAATGGGCAAGTGGATTTGCACACAACATTTTAACATGTTTCCATTCTTCCAGAGGAATCGTATGATTCAAATACAATGAGTAAGTATTCTGAAGTCATTGCAGTCATATAAATATGTATTATATTCAGTTGAATATCAAGATGTGTCAACACAACAATAAGAGGATCGTCTAAATCATTGGATCAGATAATCTTTGTTTTGTTAGAGCGTAATGTGCCAAAGTTAAACAGTTCCCCTTTGTTATAAAAATCTAATTGTGTCATTTTTTAGAACAGCCTGTATACCCGAACATTTTCAAACGGCTTTCATTAAACTGTTAATTGTTTTGAAGTGACAAAACAGTCGAGTGTTTGTTCATATTTCCAATCCAACAATATATATAATCGAATGATATACAGCAGACTACTATTCTACTGGAGAGTCCTAAATGAGTAGTAAGTAGACATACACGGATAATTCAGTATGAGGTATAAACGCATTGTACAGAGTATCCCTGTTATTATTTTTCAGTAATTTTCATACACTTGAATACCATATTTAGCAAGTAGCTGTCGACTTCTGCTCCTCATCTTAACGCCTTTGTTTTACATTACTTTGATGTCTGATTCAAGTGCCTCCAAACTGTTTAATCTTTAAGAGACAATATAACTAACTTCTTGAGACAAAGTACGAAATGAGGGAATCGTCTTCAAAGGAAGCGAAGTATCAAAGACCACAAACGAGATCTGTCATCTCGATTTTAAAGGGACTCTTTATTCTCAAAAGAATGGACACGGAACAAAGAGTACTCTTTTCGATAAATTCATCATAAGGGTCTACAATTATACAAACATTATAATGAATGAATGAATTAGTCTTATGAACGGCATTAATGTTTAAATAACATCAAATCAATAATATTGATAGATTACAGCTGAACAGCATCAACATAAAATAAGCTGAATGTCAGAAGAATTAGGAAAGGTAGTAGTACAAATTCATGAGTTTATAGTTTCTACTGAGGGCCAGGGCAGTAGTAGGGCTGGACTTGCTTCTTTTGAACACAGAGCATTGGTTGCTTGAGGAGAATTGCAATAGCCTCTGCTGTTTGAAGCATCTGGTGCTTCGACCATTTTGGTAATTTGTTACGCATCCGGTATATTATAGAGAAGGATTCTTCTACGCTGGCTTACTGATAAGGTTGTTCAGAGGTCCATTTTCTAGCTTACTTAGAAAGAAATCAGCCAGAATGGGATTCAGTGGGGAGCCCATCGCCACCCATTCCACTTGCCTGTAAAGCGTGCCGTCAAATTTGAAGTTTACATTCATGGTATATCTTAATATCAATTCTTTTAGGATTTCAATATGGATTCCAGTGTTTATCGACTGCTTGTCCACTTGTTCACATATATAATTAACTGTTTCTATTAGAGGTACATTTGTGAATAACGATGTTATGTCCAGAGATATCATGGTTTTGTCCTTGATATTAATATCTTTTATTTGTCTACGAATTTAAATGCATCTTTGACGCTATATTTCACTATCTTCTCATGCAATGGTTTGAGAATATTTACTAACCATCTAGCCAGATCATGGTAGGGCGAATTTCGCATATGAAGTATTGGTCTTAACGGTACCCCTGGTTTATGCACTTTAGATAGGCCATACAATCTCGGCGTATACGTGCTCGTTGGTCTGATTTCTTCATATAAACTTTCAGAAATTATCTGCTCCTCCCTTAGTTTCTTCAAACGTCTGGTTAGTTCATTGTATATTTTGTTATTGAAATCTTTCTTCTCCTCAAGTTTTTGAAACTTCTGTGTGTCCTTCATTATATCCTTCATCTTATTTTTAGTATAGTCATTTCTATGAAGAAGGACTACTCCTGACCCTTTATCCGGCTTTCTGATTATCAGTCTCTCATCATTTATTAGTCTTTTTAGTTCTTCTCTGTGCTCCTTTGTTAAGAAACTTTTCCTGTCGCATTTGAGGTTTTGTACTGATAACAACAATCCACTAGACTGGATTTGAAGCGTTCTAGTTCGAAGGTGGATGATGGAGCTAGATCCCTTGTTTGACCAAATAGGTTTTCAAATTCAATATCAGTATCTAAGTGATCAACTCGTTTTGGTCTATCACAAAATCGAAGGCCAAGGGAAAGTACTTCAAGCTGCACCTTATTTATTTCAACACTACTATAATTGTAGAGGTACTTTATAGGATCTGCTAGAAATTTACCAGCCTCTGGCTTCCTTTCAAGTCCTTTCATGAACTCTATCTACTTCTTCTGTGCTCCTCGTTCAGTAACTTGGGTAACGTATTCCATAAAAGGCGTTCGAAGATCTTCTGGCAGTTCATCTACCGCATATTGCCTGCAAGCGATATTCATTTCATTCCCTTGAATGAATGTAGATAAAGAGTCTGTTAGTGCAGATCGTTTCAGCGTCTTCCTATTGGGATAAACTCTGCTTCGACGTAGAGGCTCTTTATTCATTTAACATTTATTCAACAATCAGAGAGCTCATCACAATTAATTGAAGTCCACTCTTATTTTCAACATGTTTGGCATCATTAGACTATGCTAGATTCCATTGCATTATTTCATCCTTGAATTGTAATAACGTAAGATTCCAAGGAATTCTAGCACAACCCCTCAAGCTTAGCCGCCATACCTCATTTCTACTGATTAATTCTCCAAATAACTCAAGAATTACATACTTGTTTACTTGTACTATTAACAGATAACTGAACCGCTTTCCCAATGTTCTACAATTTCCATATCAATAACACCTCCTTCACCTAATAATACAAGACACATTGAAAATAGTCTGCAAAGCAATATGATTATCGAAATATGAAATAGATGATGAGTCCTTTCTCAGTCTAGACAACAGACACTCATGTGACCGTACTGAAAAACCTCAGGTAATCAATTGATAAAAAAACAGACATGTACATTCAGTTATATGGAGTCATAAATCTTTGGAAACTCAAACCAAATGAAAATCCCTCAAAAACTGTTCAGCCAAGTTGTCATGTCAGCACATGCATGAATACGCACTTCACGGTTAAGAACGAAATGTTGTGCGTTCAATGTCTTGGACAGTCTGGCGTTTGATATGCGGCTGTAGTCCTTTGATTTCAAAATACGTCCTGTCAGTTTCACTTTTCTTCTGACGGGGTAGTTATAGGTGGACGTGTACAGCCTGTTGGGAATGACTTTTAGGATATTCTAGGTCCATTGGAACATATAGAAGTAGTGATTTGACACTAGCTTTGAAACCGAGGTCATGTTTCGTGGGCTAACTGCTCCTGATATCGAGCATGATTTCAGAATGATGTTCGTCTCTGTGTCTTGTTTCCCGCTGCCTTTTGGCTTCAACATACTCGTCCATGCTGCCATTTGTAATTCCATAATGGATAAGATTTTATTTTGATAAATCACACAGTGTAGTACAGTTATATTAACTGATGACGTTTCGAGCACAAACTATTGCTCATAATCATATCAAGTTACTCACACAACTTCTTTCCTTCATTTATATACATGTGTGGAATCGACTAGATATTGGAATAAAATTCAATATGAGATAATGTACATTCAGAAATAATAGTACGAGTGTTATTAATCCATTGCAATTAGATGGGAAATACGACGAGTGTTTTTACAGTCATAATAAGTTGATTGTTAGAATGTGTTGATGTGTTTGAATGGAAATAGAATTTTAAGATTATTTATTATCCTCTTCTGATTTGACTGGTGGCAATAATACGAGTGTTATTAATCCATTGCAATTAGATGGGAATTATGACGAGTGTTTTTATAGTCATAATAAGTTAATTGTTAGAATGTTATGATGTGCTTGAATGGAAATAGAATTTTAAGACTATTTATCATCTTCTTCTGATTTGACTGGCGGTAATAATATCTTCCATATTTCTGGTATTTGCATTGAGTCACTTCTGTTGCATGTGTTGGGTGTAGACTCGATCAATAAGGATTCCGTAATCAACCTCTCTTTCCACCTACCTATATTACTTTTTAGAATTTTAACCCTATCCCACCCTATTGTGTGGTTGTTTGTTATTGCGTGAAGTGCAATAGCTGAGCTTTTTTCTAAATTACTTATCTTTTCAGGTTCAACCATTCTAACCTTAGCTAAATTCTTATGATTTATCAAAATAAAATCTTATCCATTATGGAATTATACTCTACCACAGTGCCCAAGTTCTGCCATTTGTAGTTAAAAGGATGAAGGTTGACACATTTTTGATTTCTATTTTCGAGATTTTAATTGATGCTTCCGTTAGTTTATTAGGTATCTTAATCACTTGTATCATCTCAACGTTCACTTGAACTCCTGCCTTTACTGCCTCTTCTATCGACTTACCGGTTTTTGCCTGTGCATTTTCGACGTTGCTTGGAAGGTGGAAATTAACCACGATGTTCAAATCTTTTAGGATCTTTCTGTCTGTCTGACTTGAGCATGCCTTCTCTCCATCAAGTCTTCTTTCATGATCCGGCCCACCAGAATTATGAATTTTGTCAGTGATAAGAGACAGGTTTCTCTAATTCTCATATTTACTTGAAAGGCTTCACTGACTTTCCCATTGCGAATCCCTGGGAATGCGGTATATTCTAAAGCTGTTGAATGAGGTCCATGGAGGTTTGGAGCATTCCATAGCGTTGAAGTAGTCTCCAAATTACTTCAAGGTCGACACTTTTGAAGATTGTTTCAAAGCCAGTACTCTGTTCGATGATGATGTATAATAATGCAGTTTGATCCACTCTCTTCCTGAATCAACCATGTTCTTGTCGGAGTTCCGTATCTGGCGCACAAATTTGCCTCTCTATAATGATGTGGCTTAATACTTTGCTTGGAATAGACAGGAGCCGGTCCCATGCCAGTCTTTGTAAAGAGTTAAGTTATCCAATTTTCACACTGCGACGAGTTAGCCATACTTTCAAACAGTGGGTATCTTTCCTTCATAACGTTCTACACTAGTGATGTGAGCGAATTCGCTGACGTCTCAGGGTCTGTTTACAGTGTTTATGGGGGAACTCAAACGATCTTGAGGCTTTTCCGGTTTTCAGTGACTTAATGAGATTCAAAACAACTTTATTTGGATGAGTGATGTTCAGTGACCGATTTGTCGCCACTTCCGGACGAGTCGCAGGTGTTGGTTGACTCAAGAGTTCTCAAAAATAATTGGTTCAAAGTCCCTTATGTCCCTACACCTTGGTAGTTGGGTTTTAATAGCTATCTTTCATCGGTATCATTTGCGCTGATCATTTTTCGTACAGGTACCTAGTTAGCTTACACAGTGTTTATAGATCTGTCTTACATGGGGCATATTACGCTCCAGTTGGAATTGTGTCGTAGAATTGTTTTTTGTCTTTCCCAGCACTCTTGATCATTTCTTTATTCAGTGCTTTATATATTGCACTCAGGTTCTCAGCTTGTTATTGATCTTTGCAGTTATTCATCTTCTTTTTAAATACCTCTGCCTCCTCTTCTATGTTCTTGACGTTCTTAAAGAGCAGTTCCTTGTTTTGCCTCTTTCTTCTTCTTCCTAAGATCATTACATACTTTTCCTCAAATGTCATATTCAGGTAGTTCTGATCTTCATTCACACATGTTCCCACTATGTTGAGCACGTCCTTCTGACTCTGTAAATCAAAAACTATTGAAATCTATGTTTTGTCCATTCTGTAAAGGCTTGTTTTGAAATTATCTCTGGCGACTGTCAACTTCCAGGCATAGCAAGGCAATGCCGTTCGTGTTCTGTTGTGAATTCAGTATTTTCATGTATGTTACTGGACAGTTCAAGTTGGTTGGATGCACGGTTGTCATTGTTGCATATCACAAGCGCGTCAGACACGAGTTGTTTCATCGATTGCAGTGTTCAGCTTTGTTCTGTCAGGGTTAGACATGTAGATGTACTCTAATAAAGGGCTTGGTAGATTTCGCAAAGCTTCACCATCTATTTGACGGTAAAAAGTACAGTCAAACTGGAACTGTGTGCATCAGTAGTATGCGTTTACAGAAACGTCAGAGTACTGATAAATAAAATTGCTAGTTGTAATATGTGGGGTCCTTCTGAACACGTAGGTTACATCAGATGACACCATGAACTTGTCGGAAACGTTAGTGTGTTTCAGGCTTTCAGAGACATGGAATAGATCTTCCACGGTGCGCAGAGTAAGCCGTTGACAAATAGGTTCCAACCCCTCAGCAAGCCAACGAGCAGCTTTTTGTTGGGTATATTTGATGACATAAAGTAAACGTCTCCAGGGGACATGTTGTTTCTGAGTTTTTGGTAGGCTACAGACGAGATGCTTGAGGGGGACACCATGAAATCCTTTAAAATTATCTATGGACAAAATAGCTTAGTTCTCTTCTCTTAGCAGAATCTGCACCACGGATACCATAAAAGACGAACTGGTCAATCTCAAGAGAATCCTCGTCGATAATCTCTACTTAGAACGATTTACTGCAAAATCCATGAATCCTAGACCGCAAAAATTGCCCACGCTTAGAGCCTCGAAAAAACTTCTCTACATGAACCATTAATTCAATGGAGATTCATCTGCGGAAACACTGAAAAATCGACTGTCGCTTTCACTTAAGAAAACCTTCTTCGCAGCTGAACTACGATTAACCTTCTCCACGAAACCTATGATTCATATGAAAGTAAAGGATAAGCTACCACTGCTGGCCTCATCAGTATGTATCTGCCAATTCACCTGCTCCACCTGCGGAGCCAGGTATGTCAGCCGTACCCAGCGTTCGCTTTCCAAACGTATCACCGAATACTTACCAGCATGGTTTTACAAAGAAGAAAAGCGATGCCCCCGCAGCTCTATCTTAGAAGATCTGATAGATTCCGGACACCTAGCTACACCCCAAACAAACTTCAAAGTCGTTTACAGAATACGAAGCAGTCTTCCTAAGAGTGTACGAGTCAAACTTCTACAAACTACAGAAGCGATGGCAATTCACTTGCTAAGCCCTGAACTCTGCATACAGAAGACGTTCGTTCAGTCGTTACACTTGTGAAGGTCGTAATCTATCTTAATACCCAATAGGTTAATTCTATTCCTTTCTGTCTCTTCATTAGTATTATTTTGTCAATTTTAATACTATACATTTTCAACTTTTCTGTTCTCTACCCCCACCCGATTTAATTTCTACACTACATTACCACTGTTACTGACTTGACCAAGCCTCAATTTCTAGGCATTGATGTTAAGTTATCTAATTTATTTGCTCAAAATAATTCCTAATTTAAATGGCATTATTCTATACCCCACCTCTACGTAGTCTCTAGCTGTGATTACCACTCTTGCTATCCTGACCTAAGTTGAAACAATTTAGTCAGTTATATTACGTCATCTAACTTACTAACTCAATCCTTATTTAGTCGCTGTCTAATCAACCTTGTTTCTATATTAGATGATTCTTGTATTACCTGATCAGTTATCTAAACTTGACAAACCTCATGTGCACACACACAAATAATTGTATATAAATGTGATTGTACAGCTATGTGAATGAATTCAAAGAAAGGAGTCTCTTCGCTGAACGTCCTCTCTTTTCTATATGACTCAATCGGGACTTTTAAGCTACTCGTCAGTTTAGCCGATGCAACTGCTGTTAAATGACTGAAACCCAATTTGTGTTCAGAAAGAGGCAGTTGTTAGTCCTTACTTGTCCTGGCAACTGGATGTCTTTACTCACTCTTTTATTCATTTACTTAATCTTGGCTTGGACGTCTTCCCCTTCTCCGTAATGTGACTTGTTTTATATAATTTGAGTTGACTTCGCCGCAATTTTACCCAACTTATCAGTTAAATTACTTATCATCCTATCCACCGATTCTTGCCCCTATTACAGAAATCCCTTGACAGTGCACTTAAGTTTTTCTCTTTTGTTTCAACTTGAACCTTCAGCGTATAAGGTATATAGGCATAATTAATGAGCACTGTTTATTAAGTTTGAAGACTTTTTTAATGTGACATCATATGGCAGATTTAAGATAGTCAAACTCTTTCTGTGCATAAATTTATTCATTTCGTTTGGCTGTACTTGGCAGATGAGACGGTGAGAAAATAAACAATTACACCATTTTGTTGTGCTTTATCATGGAGCTATAATTTATTATTATATTATTGTTTCCTTTATATCCTAGAGTAACATAGGGCTTCAGCCGTGCGTCTCCATTGCGTTCGGCTCTCTGCTAGAGTCTTCACCTGGCTCCACGTCTGCCCACACGTTTTCATCTCCTCTTCACATGACCTCCTCCAAGTCACCCTTGCACTGACGACCAACTCGCCGCTTCCTTTTCGGGTTCCACTCGGGCAATGGCTTGTCTAGTGATGTCACTTGATGGTTTGTTTCCTCAGAGTATGGCCAGCCAATCCATCTCCATTTCTTCCTGCATATTCGTTTTACAATCAGTTCCTGGTTGGTTCGCTCCCAGAGATCTCTGTTGCTGATCCTTTCCGGCAGGCCATCTTATCTTGAGTACTGAGCGAAGACAACTGTTAATGAAGGTCTGTAATTTGTTTGAGATGCTCTCTATGACGCGCTGGCCAAGTCTCTGATCCGTATAGTAGCACTGACTACACACTGAAGTTGAAAATCTGGATCTTGTTTTTGATGCTGAGTGCTGTTGACCTCCACACAGACTTGAGAGTAGTGAAAGCTTGTCATGCTTTTCCGATTCTTGCTTTGATATCCTCGTCAGTTCCATCCGCCTGTAGTTGAAAGGATGCTTCCCAGGTAGGTAAAAGAGGTTGTTTCTTTCAGGTTCCTCCCATTTATGCTGATCACTGTCTGTTGTTGTTGCTTTTGTCCAGGAATCTTCATTACCTCTGTTTTCTATATGTTCACCTGAAGTCCTGTCTTTGATGCTTCTTCTGCCAACTTGTTGCTTTTCGCTAGAACTCTAATGGTAATTCCTTATCGGCACCAGGATGTCATTCCATGAATGGTTGGCCAATAGCTAGTGTCTAGTCCTGTGTAGTGAATGTAATCTATCAGTCAAGGTGTGACACACTATCTTGTACGACGGTTTTTGAAATAATTTTAGTTGCTTGCCAGTATCTGACAGGAATGCCTGCACCTAGGTCTCATGCACCCAATATCAACTTAATGAGAATCAAAAACATGTTATCGTTTTTTATTGGATTTTTGAAGGTAATTAGTACAACAAAGTTAGTTATCAAATTATCAGTTATAATTCTGAGGATTTATCTAAAGATGAAGATAACCGACGACTTGGACCGGTTTTCACTGAGTGATAAATTAACACGTTGAAGATGGCCACCTCCGTTGAAACAAGCAAATGTAGCCAGATAATTAACATGCCGATTATCAATCCACAGAGTACGTGTTGGTAATTTTCAAATGAGAATCGTCTATCACCTAGAAGAGCTTGAACAAAGATAGCCAACCCCTGAAAATGAAAGACAATCGTGTTGAGGCTTATTAGTTAGTGTCCAGTATGTATAAATACATATGAACCTGGATACAGAAATAATAATCTTAATGTGTTTAAACAGAGAAGGAAATTTCAATCAATTGATAACCTCGCTAATAACATTCTGAATACAGATGATGTGGGAAGGTGACGATATGAAATCTTATCACTGACATATACGATGCTTATATACGACGCTTAAGTAAATATATGCTAAAGAGTAGAATACATCAATATATACAATAAGGCGATGATAATAATAAGCTGCTCAAGTGTATGAATCTGACTACCTACTCAGATTGTAACAGTCTGACCTAATAAATTGTAATTCCACATCAGAAATGCGCACCTTTCTATGACCCGTTCTGCTCCGCTGTGGATTAATTAATACGCAGAATGAAGCCGTCACTGGGTGAGTCAAAATGGTTTAATTTAATGCCTAAAACTAATAATGCTAGTAGAATGTATGGTACTATTAAAATACATAAACCAGGGTACCCCATACGACCAATAGTAGATTTTAGGAATACTCCTACTTATGAATTATCAAAACACTTAGCTCTAATATTATGCCCCATTAGAAATCGCTCAAACTCTAGACAAGCTAATTCATTTGAGATGAAAAAGAAACTAAATGACATTCAACTAGAGAATGATGAAACAATGGTTAGATTTGATATAACAAGTCTTCATACTAACATACCAATCAATATGGCCTTAGAAGCAGTTAAAAAAGAATTAACTATAGACCCTGAACTTAGCCATGGGACAAAGCTGCCCATTGATGAAATTATTTTAGGAATTCAGTTGTGCTTTACGTCTACTATCTTTAAATCCCAAGGCAAAATATATAGACAAACTGAAGGTGTAGCAATGGGATCACAAATATCCCCTATCGTAGCAGACATATCTATGAACAGTTGGGAAAATATTGCTCTAAATACATTTAGTTCTACTCCAAAAAATATGGTGAAGATATGTGGATGACACTTTCACAGTGTTAAAAACAGAACATATCTCTAGCTTCTTGACACATATAAACTCACTAGTGGAGGGAATAAAATTCACATTTGAAGCCGAAAATGAACAAAGAGAATTAGCTATGTTAGATTGTAAAATAAAACGAATAGAAGAAGGCAAACTAGACACTAGTGTTTATAGAAAACCAACGCATTCTAATAGATATTTAGACTTTAATTCATCTCATCCTTTAACTGTTAAGGCAGGCTTAGTTAAGTTAAGTGTTTAACAAACCGAGCAATGGCAGTAAGTAGCACAAAAAACCTGAATGATGAAATAAAACAGATAGAAGAGGCTTTAGTGTTCAATAAGTATCCTTTAAAATTCATTAGGAAGTTTGAAAAAGGCCAAAAGAAAAAGAAAAATAATTGTGAAACTAGTAATAATAATATAAATAAGAGAGAATGTAAGTCATCTACAGTTATACCATATAAAGAGGAGACATCTGAGACCCTTCGTAGGATTCTATATAAAGCAGGAATTAGGGTGGCATTTAAACTACATAGTTCAAACTAGTAGGTCAGGGGTAGTCAGATTGTCAGAACATAAGAATTTAGCTAAGGGAAAAATGATTGACCCAGAGAAGATAAGTAATTTAGAAAAAAGCTCAGAAATAGCAATCCATGCATTAGCACACAGCCACACAATAGGATGGGAGAGGGTTAAAATTCTGAAAAGTAATCTAAGCAGGTGGAGAGAGAGGTTGATTACTGAATCTTTGTTCATCGAATCTACACCCAACACATGCAATAGGAATGATTCATCACTCATACCCGAAATATGGAAAATATTACTACCAATCAAATCAAGTGAAAAACAACGGAACTATATAAATGAATTTAGGAAGTCGTGTGATTACCTTGATATGATTATGAGCAATAAATTGTGCTCAAAACGTCATCAGTAAACATTACTGTATAACACTGTGAGACCTCATCAAAACAAAATTTACCCATAATGAATCATAGATATTCGTGTTCAATGAAATGGCATTTCTTCTGGTTCTGATTGACAGTTGTTGAATTTTGTCACTGGACGCATAGAAAGCGATATAACTCGTTTCAACTTGTTAGTCATCCTGAGTCGAGTAACTACTTACAATGCATGAAGTTCGATATCCGTAGAATATTGATGTGTTTGTTTACGTCATACAGGAAATGACGGCATGAAAGAACGAAATGGAACTCTTGATACTTATATACTTGTAACTGCTGACAATAAATTTACCTAAGATAGCTTGATGGATGGATATGTATATTCAGAAACAGTCTGTACCAGCTTCAAGTTTCAGCATGAGAACTCGCATTCAGTGAGCCAAATTACAGTGAAATGCATTCATGCTCACTGCTCTAAGCAGTAGGATTCAACTTTAACTTTAACTTAACAACGTTGAGAAGAGTGAGATGACTACATTTATCTCAATCGGAATATACTCGAGCTAAGAATGTGGTTGGTACTGTTATCTAGAAGGGCATCAACTACTTCAGTTTTCTGCTTTAGGCAATGTATTTTCCATCCCTTAAAACAAAAGCAATCGTTTTCCATCGCATAAGTATCATTCTCTTTCTCAAATGGTCAATTGACAAACTTACCGAAATAACTGTCCACATCATGGCGAATCCACACAGTATTATGAGCATCTGCCAAGAAAGAGAATGAGGAACAACAGCAGTCATTTAACTCAAACTACGTAGAAATATTATTATGAGTTTAGCTGTGTAAATTATTTTATTCAAGTGTTGGTTTGTAAGGATTTGATTGGTTACAGGATTTTCATCATCAGCTGAAATTAGTTAGAGAACCATTGGAAAACCTGGGAGTACTAGACACTTGTTTCATCCTAGTTTGGGACTCTTCATCAGTACGCACCCACCCACTCCCAGGTTTTCCAATGGTTCTCTAACTAATGTCAGCTCATGATGAAAATCCTGTAACCAATCAAATCCCTACAAACCAACACTTGGATGTCAATGAGATGCTCACTAGCGACTTGCCTTATTCAGGTAGGTAGTTACCTGGGGTTCTAGTGAGAATTCAAGACGAGTAGGGTGCAGCAGGTCGGGTGTGAGGACAAATACTCGCCGAAGACATTGGCTAGGGGGTCACGTTATGTCGTGAATTGGTAGAAGTTAGAATTCATGGGCCATTGGTTCGGGCCCCAGTGGCTTATTGGTATACGAGCTCGCCTTGAAAACCAGAAGATCCTGAGTTAGAACCCAGGTGGGTGCGTACTGCTGAAGAGTCTCAAACTAGAACGAAACTAGTACTCCCAGGTTTTCCAATGGTTTTCTAACTAATGTCAGCTCATGATGAAAATCCTGTAATAAATTATTTTAGCTTATCCTTCATGTCTGTTAATTATTTACTCAGACCAGTGTAATTATGCAATATATAAATTGTAATAATCACAGATAGGATATGTCGAATATGCAGATATGTCAATTTCAATTACAGTGTTATCCACATTTCTGCATCTTAACACTGGACTTGACAATGCTCTCTGGGAGACTGAAGGAATCAAACTATTCCACGTAGGTTTTAATGTATTTCTTTGTGTTTTCAAATCAGTCCAGTGACTGAGAGTGTGATTTTGATATACTCATGCCTTACCAGGCTTAGAAGGAGCTGCTTAACTAAACGAGGCGATGGACAACCGGCCAAAAATGCAACGAACATTTATCACCATCAATGAGATGAATGCAAACATAGTTGTCATTCCACTTACCAGATCAAGTCTAAATCGTTTTAACTACATGCGGGGTCACGGATGATGATGTCTAAGTCAGTTAGGATCGCAGATCCCAGATGTCAGCACTAGTGCATTTCAAAGATTCTATATCAGCTAACTGGCCAGAAGGGATAAGCAATAATTTAGTCCCTCTGTGAATTTTCTGTCTCGCAAATTGAATATTGCTGTCATTACCCTGAAAACGACTGAATTCTCCTGCAGAAGGGTCATCAATACTGCTGATGGCATTATCATAGCCATAGACTTAGTGTTCTTTTGGTGGAAATATAGATGATCGAAGCAGATTATGGCCTCTCCAATTGTCAGTGAAGAGTCCACTTCCATTTCATCTGTCTTACAGATTTTTAAAATTTCTATACGTCTCCTTGCTTACACTGCTATCTGCTCAGTCCTATCAGATGGAATTATAGTGTGATTACTCCGCTTCCTCCATTTCGCGTCCATCGAAGAAAGATCTATGTAGGCTGACTGACGTCAAAAAGCTTACACTGACAGCAACTTTCCGGCTTCAGAATTCCAGTGCGGAAGAGTTTTTCTTCTATGCTGGAAAGTTTCAGTAGTGATGGCGATGGTTTATATGCGGTGTGGTTGCCAGCCACAAGAGACCATTCTAACATCTTTTCCTGGATAAAAACATTCAAGTAGAAGAAAATGAAATAATGGTGTCCTTTGATGTCAAAGCATTATACACTTCAATTAGTTCAAAACTAGCAATAGAAACTATGCAACAATTACTCTATAGTGATGAAAACACAAAAACACAATTATCAACTTGGATAGAACTCATAAAATTATGCCTTACAACATACTTCCAGTTCAATACTCAGATATATGAACAAATAAAAGGAACACCAATGGGATCGCCCATATCAGGATTAATAGCTGAAGCCGTTATGCAAAGATTAGAATTAATAGCTCTACCTATAATTAAACCGAAAATCTGGATACGTTACGTTGATGATACATTTGTAATAATTAAGAGAAGTGATTTAGAATATACTCATAAATTAATAAACAACATATTTGAAGACATCAAATTCACGAGAGAAGAAGAATTAGATAACAAAATGCCATTTTTAGATGTCTTAATCAGGAGAACCAACACAGGAGATTTAGAGACACAAGTTTATAGAAAATCAACGCATGCAGATCAAATACTCAACTATACTAGCAACAATCCGGTTACTCACAAACAAAACTGTGTGCAGACATTGTTTAAAAGAGCTCAGACACATTGTAGCACTCCAGAGCTGAAAAGAATGGAAGAAAAGTACCTACAAACGGCCTTCAAAAAGAATGGTTATCCACAAAATTTCATCAAGAAGTGTTTAAAGTCGAATCAAAACACCAACAAGAAACCATCATCAAAGACCACAAGAAAATTCATTCTACCATACATGAGGAATATCTCTGAAATAGCAGCCAGAATACTGAAACCGTTGGATATAAATATAGCACACAAACCAGTAAAATCGCTTAATTCGATATTATGCAAACCAAAAGATCCAACAGAAAAAGGGGATAAAATTAATACCATCTACAAAATAAATTGTATGAACTGTAACAAGCATTACATCGGCCAAAGTGGGCGTCCCCTGCGAATCAGAATCCAAGAACATAAATCAGCCGTAAAAAGACATGATATGTATTCGTTAGTATCAATGCATGCAGACAACTATGGTCATCAGTTTGATTGGGATCACGTCAAAATCTTAAACAGAGGAAACACGAAAAGTGCCAGAGAATTCCTAGAAGCCTGGTACTCACGCGAAAATGCGATTAACAAACACGTTAATATAGATGAAATATACCAATTAATAAAAAGTAAATCAGGCGACCAAAAAGTTTAAAATCCTAGTCAATAGAAAGTAGTCAATATATATGTGAAGATAGTAACCCGGAGACGCAATTACATCACGCATGAAGAAATTTAAATATGGCGCTGAAGATGTTGTCCGGAAGGACGACGAAAGCTTCGCGACTAAACCAACCAGCTCAGAGAACACCTTTAATTGCAAATCATCCACCTGAGCAACAAATCTTCTCTATTAACAGTTAGTCAGCTATACCATATCCTTTTACCATATATCAATACTGGCAGAAAATGTTTAATTAAGACCAACTTAAGGTTCATCTGATTACTTACGTCAAATAGCTGGAAGTGTATGAAAGGGAAGAATATTGTAACAAAGGATAATTCCACAATGAAAGTGACAAGTATGAACTCTTTCAGACTTTTGAGTACATCGAATCTTGCGATGACACTAACAGCTAATACAATCCCTGCAATAATCACAGTAATTATCCATGTGACAAATGTCCACCAGAATGGTAAGTGGATGAGTGGAACAGCTGCAGGAATAGCGATGATTATTGTCTAGAGTGGGAAAGAGGAGAAGCGAACAATAATGAAGAGATAAAATACAGCAGTTTTCAAAAATTATTTCCGGAAATGAATGAGCCTTCTGAAGACAGTTGGAGGGAAGTGGTAAACTTTGGTCTTCAGATTATGGACGAATCATAATAAGGCAAACATACACTCAATCATTGTATGACGCGTGCCGTTAGCAGCTAAAATAATAGACCCGCTATAGAAACTAAATAACACGACACTGATTTCAATCTCACATTACCACAAAGTTAAGACATACCATTTATGAAACGAATCGGAGGGATGTTTCCAGCCCATGGGTTTATCTCTATTTCTCAGGAGGAATGCATCCTGTTTATCGGAAATAACTCTGTTAATAAATGTAAGCCGGTAGAAAGAGATAAACCCTAATCTTCAGGTTTCGAAGAAATCATGTGGAGTCGTATGTACTTCCAAATATCTGTCATCAGTTCATTCTGCACGGCCGAAGTTGATCGATTGGATTCAACCACAAGTATACTCTAATCACACTTACACTGATTTAGCCATGATAATACAAGGGACTGAACAGACATCTGTTGTTTTAAGATTTAGAAAATCTTGTCCAGCTAATGGGTTCATTTCTACTTTCGACGACATGTTTATCTACGTTATGCACTTTTCTTCTTGTTGCAACCAGATCATATACATCCCCTCCACTCTTGCAGTTCCATGATATGTTCCCACTATGGATTGAGCGTTCCAAGTGCCACTGTAGTCTGTTTCACATTCTTATAATTCGCTGTTCCATTAAGTTAGAAATATATTAAATCTAGTTCATCGTTATTACTTTCAGGTTTGAGTATTAGATACAATCAGGCGTCATACCGCTTTTCGCCGCTGAATTGGCTTCTTCTGGATAAAATGACTTCCTTCTTACTTTCTTTTAGTGTGAAACTTGTTGCTTAACTGTTTCAACTTCATTTCTCTCCTGTTTAATCTTATCACCGAAGGATACTGCGTAATTTGTACGTGGAGTTATAAGGAAGGCAACAAGCAAAACATGTCCTTATATGAATATTATTGTGAATATACCACTTTCATAAAACTAGTTGACTTAAAATTATGAATGACAAAACGCACTCCACTTACAGCAACTATCAAGTAGACATAATTGTAGGGGTAGGCGGACTGTAACTGCGGTATTAGCAGCATCTCCAGTTGTAGACCTGTTCCCAGAATTCTGTATTGTTGCAAACAAAATTGATGAAAGTTATAAAGATTTGGATTCTGTGGATCAATTTGTACAGGATATGGATAGGGGAGGATTGACACCGCCTATAACTGTATCGACTTAATATGAAGATTGCTACCAGAGTACTTAAACTACACTTGATTGTGTTCTTTTGAATGGTGGGCAGCCGTGTAATATTGATAATTATCATAATAATGATGACTTTTTATTCGAACATGGATAAGTTGTCGTTTGCACGAGTAAGATCATATCTCATATAATAATACAACATATTCAGTTATCAGTTATCCAAGTGAGGACAGGAGTAAGACAAGGCAGCCTACTATCGCCAATGATTTTCCTGACTGCGGTAGATTGGATAATGCGACAAACAGTGGGCAATGAGGAAACAGGCATAAAATGGACTCACACAAGTAGCTTGGAGGATCTGGACTTCACCGATGATATATGTCTGGTTTCCCACAAACTGGAATATATGCAAGCAAAAAGCAACAAGCTGGCAGAAGAAGCATCAAAGATGGGCTTCCAGCTGAACATCGAGAAAACAGAGGTGATGAAGTTTCCTGGACAAGAACAGTAACAAGAGACAATTATCAGCATACCTACCGACCTGGGAAGCATCGTTTCAACTACAGGCGGAATTGACGACGATATAAAGCAAGAATCAGAAAAGCAAGACAAGCTTTCACAACTCTCAAGCCTTTGTGGAGGTCAACAGCAATCAGCATCAAAATCAGAATAAGATCCAGATTTTCAACTCCAATGTGAAGTCAGTGCTACTCACTATACGGATCAGAGACTTGGCCAGCGTGTCATAAAGAGCATCTCAAACAAACTACAGACCTTCATTAACAGTTGTCTTCGCTCAATACTCAAGATCAGATTGCCAGAAAAGATCAGCAACAGGGATCTCTGGGGCCGAACCAACCCAGCAGGAACCGATTGTGAAACAAACAGACAGGAAGAAATGGAGATGGATTGGCCATACTCTGAGGAAACCATCAAGTGACATCACTAGACAAGCCATTGCTCGAGTGGAACCCGAAAGGGAAGCGGCGAGTTGGTCGTCAGTGCAAGGGTGACTTGGAGGAGGTTATGTGAAGAGGATATGAAAACGTGTGAGCAGACATGAAGCCAGGTGAAGACTCTAGCAGAGAACCGAACGCAATGGAGACGCACGTCTGAAGCCCTATGTTCCTCTAGGAATTAAAGGGAATAATAATAATTCATTTATCAAAGTTTAGATTTCTGTTTTGTAGGACAATATTGTTTGAAATGGAATATAGAGTTGCTCATACGATCGATAGTTATTGGCGTTCTTCAGTGTTTCCCACTTTGTTTACTATCAATATCGATTTTTTAATGTTTACGTCTTGGGATGATGGTTTTGATGTTTTAATGATAGCTCGCTCAAACAGAAACCGAATTCCACGTCACTATTTTGAGTCTTAATGGCTTATTCACCGTCCTTCTCTTTGCCTTACTGTCTACGGTATACCTGATTATGAGATATATGTAATAGATGGGGTGATATATGTATTAAAAATGGATAAAAAGTAAGTATTATACGTACCCACACACCCATGTAAACCAAGTATACTTTGACATCAATTTTTGAATTGGCCCACTTGAAAACGTTTAATTTACAAAATTAGTCAGTAACACACAACTTACACAAGTAACACGAGAGCGCAGATTTCCCACACGATTGTAATCTGTATTGCTACTATGATGAAAGTCTTTGAGAAATGAGATGAATGAAATTAACACCCTCTGGAAAGCGAAACAAATACCTTCCAAAGGAAGTCCCTGCTCCTTCGTCCTACATAAAACTGATTGGAAACAGACTTGAACAATTTGGTTATAAGTAATACTGCTGGGGAACATACTTCTGTGTTACTGTGTGTTAATAAATTCATTGAATCTTGAGCTGAAGACAGTTCATCCGTTGGAGTAGATGGGAGGATTGTTTGGTGTTCATTTTTGACTGATGACATTTTCAAATAATCCATAATCAATTGAAAAGACGAGAAAAGAAGAAAAAATTTGATGGTTACCTCATTTAAGGAGAGTGATTCGCCATTATTAACTATGCCTCCTAACAATGGACTACTCGAGAATGCGTGACTCAGGAATAATACAGCTTTAACCAAATGGTTGGATATGGAGAATCCATTTATATCATTTTTCATGTCGACTTTACCACTTATGCCAAAGCATGCACGCAATAGCTTAGCTACTAAACGTTTTCCTTTGAACTATCACGTTTCAAGACCGGAAAGGAGAACGGCCTGGATTGATACATACTAAACATTGAATTCTCTGGATATTCAGATGTCATTGGTGTCACAGGTGAGAAATATAATGTAGGTATCTCGAATAGCCCTGAGAACAGTTCTGTAGCATCATCTGACATTCCACATTACCGAGTATTATTTTTTTATTTATTATAGCTTGATTCCACACGGTATTTTTGGTACAAGTATGGAATTTTCAGCATGTGATATCGGTAGCCCAATTTCGCAGGCCGACCATAGCTATCGGGTGTGTGCCTGCAGGGTATCGAACCCCGGACCATGTGCATGGTCGGCGAGAGTCCTAACCACTGTGCCGAACTTACTGAAGATGTTCCACTCACAGTGCCATATTATAGTGTTTATTATATATATCACAAACCGAAACAGTATTATTTACTGGATTGCAATGTTTCGAACACAATTCATGATTGTTCATGATCATATCAATTAGAATCACACGACTTTGAAACTTGAGTTTTACAGTTTTCTTTGTATTCTCCTATTCGTCGTCGTAGGGGTAGTAGATTTTTCCAGATGTCCAACTGGACAGGTGTTGAATCATTCCTATTACACGTATTTGCAGTTGATTCGGTAAAAAAGACTTCTATTATTAATCTCTCCCTCCACCCGGTGGCATTAGATTTAAAAACTGTAATCTTATCCCATCCCATCTTATTGTATGGTTGAGTGTAATTGCATGTAGTGAGTGGTATAGCTGAACTATTCTATAGATTTCTTATCTTATTACAGTCAACTAATCCAGATATTTTGCTAGGGTTTATACTTCGCTAGTCTGACCGACCGCGCTCTACTACTTTGCCCCATTTCTTTGGCCTGACAATTATTGCAGGCTGTTATATAAACTAAATTTTTAGGCTTTTTGGCTCCACAGGATCTTTTAACCGACAAAGCTTGTCTCTAATTGAGTTTTTGGGTGGCTTGAATGCCACTTTTATTCCTGCCTTGTTAATAATTCTGAGTAAGGTTTTCGAGCTTCCTTCCTTGTATGGAATTACTACTGATGATTTAGATTCTTTATTGTTGGTGTTGTCATCATTTTGCTGATGTTTGACATGCATGTCGTCATCAGCACTATTATTTTTATCACTATCACTACTATCACTATTTCATTTATTTTTACATTTCCCTACATACTATCTGACTAATTTATCAGGATAATTATTAAGTTTTAAAAATTCTCTTACATGCCTCATTTTATGTCTTAGATTTTCTTTGGTACTGCTTAGTTTTTGTACTGTCACTTGAACATTTCATCAATCCTATTTTTACTGGCATACGATGGGATGATCTGAAATCCGAATATCTTTTTGAATGTGTGGGTTTCCTGCAAATGCTAGTGTTCAACCTCTCATCTTCTTTCCTTCTTACGCTACAATCTAACATCGGAAGCTCCCCCGCTTCCTGCCTTTCCAATTCATAAGTGAACTGAATTGCCTCCACCTTTGAGTTGATGTGTTCGAAAAATCTGTCTATATCCTGTGTTCTAAGTCTAGTGAATGTGTCATCTAGATACCTCCACCATACTTTTGGGGTGGGGCTGAACGTTTCAATTGCTATGTTTTCCCACCTATCCATGAATATATTCGCCACAACCGGTGATATTGGTGACCCCATGGCATCTACCTTAGATTGTTTGTATATTTTCCCCTGGAATTTAAATACTGTGGAAGTCAGGCATAGCTGCGTTCCCATCATTATGTCCTCAAGTGTCAATTTCGTTCTTAGTTCAAGTTCTTGGTCAGAAATGAGTTATTTGCAGTAGATTTGTACAAAAAATTTCACCATTTTCTAAATAAACACTACAGTTGTCCGATCAAAATTTGTCCCTCATTAAGGATGGCGTTGATTAGGGTGCAAACTAAGTGCAAGTGAAACCCAGTTCACCAGTTACAATTGCGAATCTTGAGAAATGTATATTATGTCCAAAAATTTAAAAGCACTGTTATCTGAAGTCTTCGAAGCTGAACATTCCAGACAGACAGATATTTCAGATTTATTCGTTCCATAAGTCGACAAAAGTTAAGATACTTTAAACAAATCAAAGGATAAATATAAACGTCTCATTCTAATTTAGGGCAGCCTAATATTCTCTTTCATGACAGCTTCAATATTTTCACTTCGATAATTTCCTTATACATGTTGTTACGACTCATTCATTGTGTTAGTTTCACTCAAAGATAATTTCCAATCTCCACCCATTCAATACTGTCAGTGAGTAACTTCATTCCCCTCGTATTTCAATAAGTAAGTAGGTGTCCGACTCTGAATGGAATTTTTTAAATACAACTCATTTGGCAATCAGTCAGGGAATATCGAATCATGCCTTCCTAATGTGGCTTATGCAGTAAGAAATGTCTTCAAATAAGTAAGCAACAAATCGGTGATTCATTCATGTATCAAATTAACCCTTACAAACGTTTATAAAAGAAAGGGCATTATATCATTGATCTGTGGAAGATCCAATCGCTCTTGAACAGTACTAAGTTGTTCCTGTTGTTCATCAACTACACCACGTTGACATGGAACATAAAATGAGGTTATGAATAGTCTTATGTAAGCATTACAAGTATTACGGTTGGAAATAAAACTTGCCAGAATATATTTTCAAGTGTATAATGAAAATCAAATGGAAAGTGGAAAACTTACAATCGTTTGATGAAGTTGTCATTGTCAAAAGTGAATTAATCGCAGAAATTGTTGAATAAAGGTGCGTTTCTATTTAAAAATATCATTATATTTGAAAATCAATTAAGGCAAATTTATACGATGAATTAAAACACGAACTTTGATATAAGCAAAACAGCCAATGAAACAAATTGAATGAAGCCAATTGAATCGTCCAAAACATCAAATGAATAATGAGAGTTTCGTCAGTCTAAATAACAGAAACTGATGTGAATAAAAAAGTCACATTTTTAAGAACAAAATTATTGAATCTCATTTGTGGTCTTTGATTCTCCACCTTCCTAAAAGATGATTTTCTCAATTCGTACTCTGTCCTAAGGTGTTAGCCATGTTCTTTGTTTAATCAAAAAAAACTAGAAGACACTCAAACTGAACATCGGAGTAAAATAAAATCGAAGCCTTAAGAAGAGGGACAAATGTCAGTTCATTGTAACATCTGTCTGAACAACTTGGTATTCAAGTGTATGAGAATTACAATAAACACTAAGTGCTGAAAAACATTAAAAATAATAATAATAATTTATTCTGAACAAAACTGCTATACAGAATACGACACTTTCAGAGTATTTTCACTTACTACTTATACAGAATTTTCAAGTAGAGTCACGTTCTGTTGCATATCTTTTGAAACATTTGCAAAACACGACTAGTGTAAGAGATTAATTATGCTTCAGATATAACAATTGCGTTTTGCATAATATATTTTAGATTACTAGTTCACTTGAAGATCCTGGAGGGCGAGAAAATATTGTGCGATAAGCTACTCTTCGAATCCTGCACAGTGTGTAGACATTTTGTTCAGAATAAAGCTGATGTTATCATCATGGGTTGCGAGTAGAACATTGTGCCTCAGTAGCAAATCTCTATTGCACTCCCGTTTTAGTCGTCAATTCTGGCTGAGTCCATAATTCCTAAATTCAAGTAATTTTCTATCTACAGCTTCTTTCAGTGATTCAGACTAAATATTGAAGATTCCTTACGCTTCACAGTGATCTGAGTCTATTTGTGCTACGTTTATTGGTTTTGCATCCAATTGGCTGAATTTTTGATTTCTTGAGATTGAGAAGTCCTTTCTTTAGTTTCGAATGGAATATTTCTGTCATGATCCCCAAGGCCATTGTTCCCAATGCACAAGATCCCTTGATGCTGTTGATGACATCAATAAAGCAACAAATGTTTCAAAGGATATACAACAGAACGTGACTCTACTTGAAAATTCTGTATAAGTAGTAAGTAAAAATACTCTGAAAGTGTCGTATTCTGTATAGGAGTTTTGTTCAGAATAAATTATTATTATTATTTTTAATGTTTTTCAGCACTTAGTGTTTATTGTAATTCTCATACACTTGAATACCAAGTTGTTCAGACAGATGTTACAATGAACTGACATTTGTCCCTCTTCTTAAGGCTTCGATTTTATTTTACTCCGATGTTCAGTTTGAGTGTCTTCTAGTTTTTTTTGATTAAACAAAGAACATGGCTAACACCTTAGGACAGAGTACGAATTGAGAAAATCATCTTTTAGGAAGGTGGAGAATCAAAGACCACAAATGAGATTCAATAATTTTGTTCTTAAAAAATGTGACTTTTTTATTCACATCAGTTTCTATTAATTAGACTGACAAAACACTCACTATTCAATTGATGATTTGAGACGATTCTTGCACTAAGATAAATTTACGTCTAATTTTCAACTTATCGTGTTTCATTCGATTGGACCAGATTCCATTTTTTGCTTGTATTCTTGAGTGGTAATCATGCAAATATTGTCAAGTATCCTAATAGATACTCCCTTTCCAGCTATCACATTTTATTTGTTCTATTTAGTTCAGTAATGAAATCAAGAATGACACGTTTGATTGTCATTTGTATCATTAACATATAACTGAACTTCTTTCTCACTCTCTCTCTATTAATTTCGCAATGAGCGAAATATTCTTGTCCTGACTTTCAGTTTTCTCCTGATTTTCACACTGGATGACAAAATGTGAGTCAGTTGTACTTCAGGTGATCTATGTCTGTGTTAGTAATACCTTCTAACAGTTGACTTGTGGATGACATGGAGGAGATCCTGTCAGTATGGGATGGAAGTCAGTGGAAAATCGTAGAGTTAGGAAAAGAGAACTGATGAGAACAGGACAAAATTGGGATGTGATTGTGAATATACATACATATGTTCTACTCGGGACATTTTTGTATTCCCTTTCGCTCCCACTGGAACATAGGGCTTCAAGCTACAACTGTGAGGTTTCGGTAGCAGTGGTGTTTACTTTTATGGGACAGGGTTGCTAGCCTCATGTTCAACCTTCCATTTTCACTGGTCTGATTACTGGCTTAGAGAGGTAAAAGAGTGCACTAACCAGGGATCGAACCCCGAGCGACACGCATAGTTGACGAGCATTCTAGCGCTCTGGAACTCGTTATAAAAAGGAATGATAATAACAGTAGCCTAATCAAGAAAACCAAAATTAGGATTAGCACTCTGAGCAAAACAGTTGATTATAGGGAATAAAAGTCTGTTTATTTCAGTTGTCATATCTGGCTACTGTGTTGAATACACCGTTTGTGCAGAAGAATGCGATTAGTGGCACTACTAATGAATCGCTAGCATACAGATCAACCATTGTATAGGGAAGCTTTGATGAGTGCAGACGTATCGTGAGCCATTAGTCTCCTATAACGGAGAGAAGCAAGAAGACCAAATGAAACCCTTCCGAAAACACTGAACTGGAATCGCGGATCTCTGCTTAAATGTCGACCTCACTTTTGTACAAAGTGTGTGTGTGTGAAGGTATCTGTTTATGGGAAGACATATCAGCCTGTCAGACTGTCTCTGAAGCCTATGCAAGATGAAGTGACAAACTGATGTCCACAACAACCGAAATAGCAGAAGACATCATCCTACAAGGATTAACAGTTGTCAGTGATGTGACGCTTCGCTCGGATTAGAATGGATTCAGTAGAAAACAGAATCAAGCGCCGACCGAGTCGCAGCATTTCACAGCATCATCGAATAGAGCTTAAAATAGCTTTCAACAGTGTCAACTGTGAATTACTTGATATTCGATTGTCGGTTTGCAGGGATTTGATTGGTTTCATGATTTCATGATGAGGTCACATTGGTTAGAAAACCACTGGGAAAGCTTCGAGAACTGGATAGCTGTTCTGACGTAGTTTGGGACTCTTTCACAGTACGCACCCACCGAGTTTCGAGCCTGGGACCTACCGGTTACAAGGCGAATTCCCAAACAACAAAAGCGTTTGTGGGTACATGGAATTTGGACACAAAATTTCAGAGTGCTATGGTGGCTAAAATCGCAGAAGATTTGAGAAGATATGATGATGAAGTAACAATAATTTGAGAGAGAGGATGAATGTAATACAACTCTCCAATTTCTAAAATGCAATGTCGACAAACTACTACTGCTGTTATTCAGATTGAGCATGTTTCTCGTCAGCTGCGAACAACGTTTTAGTTCAGATATTTTGAAACTTAGTTAGCAAACATATTTTGGTCTCCTAGACAACGTTAACAATGCGAAATGTTAGATCCAGAAATTTAAATTACACTGCGACTGTATATGAGATGTCTGCATAGTGAAAATATCCACTCCAAAATTATTCTGGTTTGTTTAATGCATCAATAAACCAAGCTAAGTAAATAAATAACAGAGGTAAGAGGATGAGTTGAATTGATTGCCACAGCAGATAAATTAAAATTCTGTTTTTGTGCAGTTAGAACCGAATGACTGATTTCATTTTCCATTCTCTTGACAGATACTCATAACACTGTATCCATTCTCATTCATGTGGACAGGTATTTCAACCGATCATTTGAGAAAGAGATTAGTACGTTTGAAGTTGACATTGGTCGTTACTTCTTCGAGAATACGAAAATATACTGCGCAAAGTAGATAAGCGAAGTAAAATCTGCATTTGAAACAGTTAGTCCCTTTTATAAATTTTGATAGCATTATTAGAAGACGGAGATTATCTGAAAAATGTGATGTATTAGCGCTATACATTTCGAACAATCTGATCACAGATTTACTTGTCAAGTCAATATATATGGAAAGGTTAAATTAAACAAGGTGACAAAAAAGAATTAAGAATAATTAACACAAACTTTTGGTAATCCAATCAAATAAGGATTACCAAGGTAGGTTAAGAGTAATAACAAACTGTTTTTGAATACACAAAGGGGGCTTAAGTTTATGAATGGCTATAGCCTCAGCGTATTTCAGTAAACGTCCTTGACCGTTTTTATAGATGACCTTAAAGGCTGAGTTAACATCAACCTTATGGTTCATCTCGATTAAATGTTTAGCTATAGACGAAGTTGGTAGTCTGGCACCTGCATCTATGGGCTTGTCACAATTCATCTGTTTTCCTAACCACTTTGGGATATGCTCTCCCACCCTCACGTGCAACGCGCGATTACTCCTCCCTATGTATTTATGTCCACACACACACGAGAATTGGTAAATTGTATGGGATGTGATATAATCACTTGTGCACTTTTGAGGTTTCCAGTGAAGCATATTTTTAGCCTTTTCGACAATTACAAGCTGGGCTGCATAGTAGGTTCTATGGATGATGGAATTCAACCTTTGTCTCACAATCCTACTATTTATTTCCCCATTATATGGTAATTTGATGAAAACCTTTTTCTTAGGGACGGTATGGATTGTAGGTTTAGAGGCTAGTTGACTTCTACACCTGTTTAAAGACTTCAAAGGATATCCGTTTTCAACAAGAGTATCCATCAATATTTCGTTTTCCTTGTCTATAACATCAGCCGTGCAAATACGCTGAATCCTCTTAAATAGACACTTCACCAAGCCTCTCTTATATTGTAATGGACAGAAGCTGTGAAAATTAAGATATTGCCCTGTCCAAGTGGGCTTTCTGTAGATAGACCGTCTTATTGAGCCATCGTCTCTTCGACTCAGAAGTATGTCTAAAAATGCGAGCTGGTTGCGACTTTCTTCCTCGCATGTAAGACTAATATGATTCTGTACAGAGTTGAGTCTGTCCAATAGACGACTCGCATCTTCATGATCATCGCATATCAAAATGATATCGTCTACATATCTCTTATAGAAAGGCAATTTAGAGATTAAATCAGAAGATAAGTTTTCAACATAAGACATAAAAACATCCGCTAATAAAGGTCCTAATGGACTCCCCATAGCAACACCATCCACTTGTCTAAAATGTTCACCTTCAAACGTGAAATGGACGTTATCAGTACACAATAGTAATAAATCTTTCAAATAAGTTAAAGGAAAAGGAAGTGAAAAACAACTAGAAGATATGTAGTCACAAAGAATATCAACAGTCTTAACCAATGGTACATTAGTAAACAAAGAATTAACATCAAATGAATACATTTTCCTATCTTTTATGTTCATATCTACAAGACAGTCAACAAGTTCAAATGTATCTTTTAAAGTAAACTTACATAATTCATTGCGCACTGGACTTAAAATATCAGCTAGCCATTTTGCTAATTTATGTGTAGGAGAGTTACACATTGAAAGAATTGGCCGTAATGGATTATCAACCTTCGGATGATATCAGAAAATTAGAAGGAAAAGTAAATTCTCATTTAGTAAAACTTCGTGGCTTGGATGTTATCGATAAACAGGAGTTTAATTCCTTGAAACCCATGGGATCTGACTTTCCAAACCTCTATGGATTACCCAAAATTCATAAGGTTGATAATCCATTACGGCCAATTCTTTCAATGTGTAACTCTCCTACACATAAATTAGCAAAATGGCTAGCTGATATTTTAAGTCCAGTGCGCAATGAATTATGTAAGTTTACTTTAAAAGATACATTTGAACTTGTTGACTGTCTTGTAGATATGAACATAAAAGATAGGAAAATGTATTCATTTGATGTTAATTCTTTGTTTACTAATGTACCATTGGTTAAGACTGTTGATATTCTTTGTGACTACATATCTTCTAGTTGTTTTTCACTTCCTTTTCCTTTAACTTATTTGAAAGATTTATTACTATTGTGTACTGATAACGTCCATTTCACGTTTGAAGGTGAACATTTTAGACAAGTGGATGGTGTTGCTATGGGGAGTCCATTAGGACCTTTATTAGCGGATGTTTTTATGTCTTATGTTGAAAACTTATCTTCTGATTTAATCTCTAAATTGCCTTTCTATAAGAGATATGTAGACGATATCATTTTGATATGCGATGATCATGAAGATGCGAGTCGTCTATTGGACAGACTCAACTCTGTACAGAATCATATTAGTCTTACATGCGAGGAAGAAAGTCGCAACCAGCTCGCATTTTTAGACATACTTCTGAGTCGAAGAGACGATGGCTCAATAAGACGGTCTATCTACAGAAAGCCCACTTGGACAGGGCAATATCTTAATTTTCACAGCTTCTGTCCATTACAATATAAGAGAGGCTTGGTGAAGTGTCTATTTAAGAGGATTCAGCGTATTTGCACGGCTGATGTTATAGACAAGGAAAACGAAATATTGATGGATACTCTTGTTGAAAACGGATATCCTTTGAAGTCTTTAAACAGGTGTAGAAGTCAACTAGCCTCTAAACCTACAATCCATACCGTCCCTAAGAAAAAGGTTTTCATCAAATTACCATATAATGGGGAAATAAATAGTAGGATTGTGAGACAAAGGTTGAATTCCATCATCCATAGAACCTACTATGCAGCCCAGCTTGTAATTGTCGAAAAGGCTAAAAATATGCTTCACTGGAAACCTCAAAAGTGCACAAGTGATTATATCACATCCCATACAATTTACCAATTCTCGTGTGTGTGTGGACATAAATACATAGGGAGGAGTAATCGCGCGTTGCACGTGAGGGTGGGAGAGCATATCCCAAAGTGGTTAGGAAAACAGATGAATTGTGACAAGCCCATAGATGCAGGTGCCAGACTACCAACTTCGTCTATAGCTAAACATTTAATCGAGATGAACCATAAGGTTGATGTTAACTCAGCCTTTAAGGTCATCTATAAAAACGGTCAAGGACGTTTACTGAAATACGCTGAGGCTATAGCCATTCATAAACTTAAGCCCCCTTTGTGTATTCAAAAACAGTTTGTTATTACTCTTAACCTACCTTGGTAATCCTTATTTGATTGGATTACCAAAAGTTTGTGTTAATTATTCTTAATTCTTTTTTGTCACCTTGTTTAATTTAACCTTTCCATATATATTGACTTGACAAGTAAATCTGTGATCAGATTGTTCGAAATGTATAGCGCTAATACATCACATTTTTCAGATAATCTCCGTCTTCTAATAATGCTATCAAAATATCTGCATTTCTGAATTAAGTGACTCAAGGAATTCTCGTCTTAAATATTATTTTCGAGAGATAAATATACCCCAGTTGCTCCGCTGAATGTTGTTCAGTTCTAAAGGCTTCTGTTTTTACCTGGCATGGCATGAAGAATTTCACTTTGGTGTCATCCATCTGCTGGATGTAAATACCTGCTGGTCTGAGACACAAAATACATCGTCTAACCGAATCTCTACGTCAGTTGAAAGCATTTCGTTAATGTTATTAGAAATCCTATGAATTGATTAACAATTCATATTCTGTCCATATAAATTAAGATACTTATTTCTTCTTACAAATTCACATGCATTCGTACGGTCTGAAAACATACTGGATACTAATAAGCTTCAACACGATTCTATTTCATTTTCAGGGGATCGTATTCATTGTTCAAGCTCTTATTGGTCACAGATGATTTACATTCCGAAATGGTGAACACGTACTCTGTCGATTGATGATCAGCATGCTAATTATCTGGCTGCATTCGCTCGTTTCAACGGAGACGGCTATCTTCCACGCATTATTAAATCAAACTGAGTACAAGCAAGCTCCTTCTCAATTAGCTTTATCTACGGATAGAGATCTGGAAAAGTAATAAACATCTACATTACTTATTTAAATTTATTTACTGTACTGCTTTTAAACATTCAGTGAAAGTGAGGGTATTTTTTCTTTTCAAGTATTGACAATCGGTAAAAACTCCCCAGTTATCAATTTTAGATTGAAAGGTTGGGTAACAGTCGGTAAACACGGAAGCTCATTGCAATTAATTCCTGTCAATTACCTGTAACAGCACGATATTAGTTCATGAAACATCATGGAGGATAGTCTGCCAACCATTCGCATAATCTAAAACGTTATGCAACAGACTGTGTTAAAACAAGGTATGAAATAGTATATCTAAGCAGATGGATCTCAACTTACATTGTGTTCGACCAGTCTTTCTCATCAAGCAAAGGTATGCGTTGATGAAAGTATACTGCAGGCCGTTGGAAATGATTTTCGATGACACAGGCTTCAAATACAAAAATACCCCTCCTCTTCACTGGAATCTGAAAGATGAAATGAAGCAGGTTGGCAGAATATTTCATGAAGACAGCTTTCCTTCGATGACAATATATGTCTACATGACTTTACAAGGGGAGAAGGCTGCCATTGTTGAAGAAGGATTGACAAAATGCGGTACAGAATCACTGAGAATCTGTGAAAGCAGGTGGTTCTAGGCGAAGCAAATTCGTTTTCAACTTACATATTCGGCCTAGATTTAAAGAGCAACTGAGCGATTTGGTTTTCAAAGAATAATGTGAAGGAAGATTGGTAACTCAAAATAGTCAATTAAAGCCACCTTCAAGCATCATATCCATATGATACGCAAATGCGAGTTTCAATATTTTTCAAGTCGGTCCTCCATGAAGTCACAATTATTGAAGTTTGAAAAGCCCAGTGAAATGTTGCTCAATAAATGACTCGTTCAAATCTCGTTATACTTCGTTAACATACTGCGGCTTTTGCAAACACCAAGCCCTATTACTATTCAATGTGAAGTTTTTTGAAATTCGTGTTTTTTGATGGTGATGGGATGGCACGCAACGATGTAGTGTATTTCCATTCCTCTAGACGATTTGCAGTTTCGAAACACAATAAGTGAGGATTCAGAAGTCATTGCAGCCATTAAAAAAGTAATTAATTCAGTCAAATATCAATAGAGTCCTCTTAAACAGCCGATGGCTTGTTTACATCACTGAGCCATCTAATAATCCTTGGAGCATAATCCTTGGAAACTACTGATGTGGAAAGTAAAAGCGAGTGAGAGAACACTTCGAACATTTATACTGACACAAATCAACAGATATGCGCTTCTTGAGTTCATTAATCAATTAATCATTACACATTAAATATGATAACCACCACAAGGCCAGTTGTTAAACATTTTCTGAATCTTGTGTGATTACTATTCAAATATGAAACCATACAACGGAATCTAGTCAAGTATAATGCGGTAGAACACGTTGAAGATAAGACGCAAATTTAGTTAAGTGTGAGAAGAGCTCTCTGGTTGTTGAAATATCAAATCGCTATTGAATATATTCTGTGAAATTAAAATCTGATAATGCTGTGAATAAAATACACACATTTTTTATGAATGAAACAATTAGTCCTGTTTGTGTTCTTTGATACTTCGGTCTCTTTGAAGATAATTCTCTCATCTCGTACTTTGTCCTAAGGAGTTAGTTATTCTGTCATCATTATTATCTTAAAGGTTAATCGATGCTTAAATTAAATATCAAAGTAATGTAAAGTAAAGGAGTTAAAGCTGATAAAATTCAATTATTTGTAATATGTATTTGAAAAACGTGGTATAAAAATGAGTAGAACTTTTGTGAATACTAAGTACTGAAAAAATAAAAAGTTAAACTTCCTTCACTCTAAACGATACTCTTATACATCGTATTTACTTTTCAGTGTATTTTTACTGACTACTCATAGAGTATGTTCAAGCGAAATAGTAATATTAATAATCACTTTATTCCACAACAATAACAATTTACAGCATGGAATTTTCAGCGTTTTATTTTACATATTGCATTGGTTTAGCTCTTTTTATAATTATATAAATGTATGAAATGTTAAAAATATTGATAATTAACAGGAAAAAGTAAAAACCCCAACAAAATCACACCATTTCTAGTTCATAGTGTATAATAAATAAATAATATAACAAATCACACATGCAATAATATGCATCATTGCATTTTATAGTTTAGTTAATGATTTAAAAGTTGTAAAAGTTCTTTTCTGATATTCGTCTCTTCACGCAATACTCGTGCCAAATATGGTACGGTCGAATTTTTATATTTTGTAGTACGAGCATAAATGTTAATGAAATTTCTTCTGGTCTTACCCGAAGAGATACAAGGAAACAATTGTGAATAAAGAGGATGTTCACTATCAGACAAAATAACTTTAGCTAAGTGTTTACAAGAATTCATGTGCCTATTGACAACAGTGTCGGTTAGTTGAGTCAAAGGGATAGCACTGACCCTACTTACAGCCTTCAATGTTCTTCGTAGTATTATATGGTCTTTCTTGAGTAGCCCAGGGAAGAATAATGGAGAACAATAAAGAATGATGGGCAAAACACATGAATTAATAAATTGTATGAGAAGAGATTGGGTTATACCTGAGTGCCTCAACTTCTTTATGTAATAAGTCAGACAGAGAACTTTCTTAGAAACTATAAGGATATGAGACAACCAGCAAAGATTTGAAGAGAAACTAATGCCAAGATAAGAAACACTTGACTTACTCTCTATCATGTTACCATCAATATTACAACAATCATGAGATTGGATCAATCCATGCATGTCTTTTTCACTTCTCAAGCTGAAATCAGCAGTATTACATTTAGTTGGATTTAGTTTAAAACCATTTGAGCCAGACCAATCCTTAACTTCAGCTAAGAAGCCATTCATTTGGGAACAATCCGATGTGGAAACTACAAGGACAGAAACGGTCAGATCATCAGCATACTTAATGAAGTTAACTTTGGGTGAGTTCGGAAGGTCATGCAAAAAGAAAGAGAAAAGATCTGTAGAAAGTACTGCACCTTGAGGTACACCACCTTCAGTTGGCTGAGAAGTGGACGTCATTCGACCGAATACCGTTGGGTCTGTAAGCGTCTCATTACCATGCGTTTAGTGGCATTTGTCAAACGCTATCTCTGACACAAGCATGATATCCCGCTGGCTATCATCCAAAGGACGTATGTAATGTGCACTAGTTCTCTCTGTCCCACTTTGCGCCCGAAAGACTTGAACATTGTCAGTGGAGGACATGAAAAGACCCTACTGTCTTTGCGCTTATGTGTCTAAGTTCAATGAGTTCAATGATTTCCAGAATCATGGCTTACACAAGCATATATCAGAGAATTCCTTCACTTAAATGTCCATTTTGTTAAGTACCATTCTTAACATTTTGTAAAGGATTTGCATTGCAGAATACATCATTTATTTTAACCGGCAAAATAAACTTAAACATCTTCACTTCTCTTAAAATAATTATTCTAAGAAATTGCCATTTGATTTCTTTGGTAATGGAGTATTCCTGGTGATATATATCTGCTTTATATGAATTATTGTTAAATTATGACCAACTGAAATGACATAAGGTCCAGTAATCAGACTGCATCATCCGGCATGCTCAGCAACGTTGTTTCACGCAGTAGGCGACCGAGTACAACACATAAATTGATATCATCGTCAGTGGGATTTTACGCACCTCATATCAAAGAAAGAAACTGTAACAGAGTACGTTCTATTTCAAAATCAAAGTGTGATGATACTTCACCTCAAAGACAGCGAAGTGCCTACCTAGAATTTCATCTGGAAATAGAGAATGTGATAAAACAATTATCTGTTCTCAATTTTGAGTAAAATTTAATCTGCAAATGTCTCAAAACGTTATTTGGAGATATTTACTGATAAAGTTTTGTAAATTTTAATGTAAAACACAGTGCGACTTTATGAAAATAAATTTTACCCACAGTGGAATTAAACTGTGCCACAGTGTAGAAGTTCTATTCTCATATCATTATCTGTTTTCGTGATTCTTAACTAGTTTCATGTGCATTAGTCTACTTGGTTGTTCTCTTTGATTAACATCGTTCAGCCGAACAAAGAGTAAACAAAACAATGACTTGTGAATATCGTTTATAATTAAACAAACGCTACATGATATTTTCTTCTAATGCTTTCAGAAAATGTGGTCACACAACACATAAATTATGAAAAATTCCCCATATGAATTAAATAGAAAGTCATAGATCGCAATAGAGATCTTTATTCACAGTTCTACAAGGATGTGTACTGACTCAGTCAAATGAAAACAAAGTCCAGATATTACTGCCAGTTAGAAGCGAAATCAATCAAAGTGCATGAGAAATAACAATGATGATTGAGGAAAAGTGAGTAATCTAACGTTTCAGCACTTAATTTGCCAGTGAACAAAGAAAATAATCAAACAGTGTGAATGATCAATTAGTTCACATCAATGAAGTCAGAGATGTAGCACACACCAAGTCAACTAAAAGTAGATAGAGAATAATAGAAAGACGAATTAGTGAATGCAAAGTAAACAAAGTAAAGCTCACACATTGTACTCCTTATTCAGCCCTGTAATCAATTAATTCAACACATAAGACGTGAAACATAAGCAAACCTTCACTGGAGAAACGTTATTACCCTTGTGGTGAATCTACTCTAACAGCTAACTATTTAATTTTAGTTGTAACATGGGTGGCTCATCTTCAAATTCGATCACAAAACATTTCTAATTGACTCAATAATTTATTGAAAGTAGAGTAAAGAGACTTTGGCTCTCCAAAATATCATGAAATCAAAAAAGCAAACTCCCAAGAACACAAACAGAATCTAGGTAGTGTTATGATAAGACGGAGGTTGCCTGAAAAATGTGGATTATTTGCGCTGAACATTTAGAACAGTCTTAGCACAACTATACTGGTCAAGTCATATTATATGAAGAATAATAAAAATGGGAAATTAAAGTGTAAAGTGTCCAGTAACACTATCCAAATTTGTAAAAGAAACTTACTGTTGCAAAGAGAAATTCCAGTGCAGAATGAGGATATTAAAAATAAACGTTCGCATTCATAAATGCAAGTACACAGTTTTCATTTCACGAAGTAAAACACACGTTAATATCATTAATACATTAAAATTACCTATTAGTTTCAAAATGTAGTTTTCATTATTTACTTACCAGTTCAAAAGTCCACAATGGAATCAGAAAATGAAATAACATTTCTCTCATTCTCTAGTTGCTTATCCCTTGAATTCAACATCCCTTGAAGTCATACGTCATTAAACACCTAATGAGTTTCAATGTAAGGCGAAGCAACTGAACACTGTTTGTAGCATTCCAATAGTTGAATATTTGTAATTCATTCATCAGTGACTAATGCATTTCGACGTATTTACAGGATGATATTAGTTCCACTGAACTGTGATATCTGACTCATGTTACTTCTGCATTCGAACAATTTCATGAGACATCAATATTTACCTCAATTTCATCACGATTTCAAAAAATGCATTTTCAAGCTACATTCTCTTCATTAACATTGCATTTTGTTATTGTTTATGCAACATGAGAGTTTGCACTTTGATTCACAGGCATTGACGCTTTTGCACATAGAAATTAACTTTGATTGGTTCTCGACTTTTATGACTACAAAATCGAACAGCACAATTATTCTCGAATTTTCGTGGATCAAATACATATAGCATTGGCATGGTTATCAACAAAGTGTGAGTTCATCGTAATCGACCAATATTGTTGATGATATGCTGGTAGTCCATCGCTTCAAATATAGATGACAGAAAGTCCCTGGTTCTCATGGATGTGTGAGTACCTGTCAGATAACTATTTTATCTTCTTTATTTATACCTCCTAATTTACTATGCGTCCTCCGCTCTTATTCAATCACATCATTATCCATCTGTCGAGATGATGGAATCAAGAGCATCCTAATTGATTGTGTAGCTGTCACTATACATCCATGCTCAATAATACATAACAGAGATATGAGGGATTCCCAATCAACACATCGAAATCATTACCACTTGCAGGATGGGCATCTTCGTCTGTTTCATGTATTTGTGACAATTTGGATGTTTAGGAACGCTTCTTCAACTGGAGATGCTTCTTATACCACAATTTCAATTTGCCTTCCCCTACAATTATATCTTAATTGATAATTGTTGTGAGTGAGTATCATTTTTATATCATATTTTCAATTCAACTCAACTTACTATCTCAGAAAATTTGTACTTCATTTTGGTTGAACTTGGTATATTTAGACAAATAGGTATTTTGTGGGAAACTAACACAGCTTTACAAGAATGTATTATTGCTGCGTGAGGCTGCTTAACGCCTCGGTCTTTAAGGTTCAGACCTGTGAAGCCTAAATTTTTGAAATCACTGTTACTCAATACATGTACAAGAAGATATGGAGAATGGAAAACGACTACTGAGGAAACTCTTTCCCTGGACTATATAGTGAAATTAAACATGAAGAGAGAATATGAAGAAATGACATACACCGATATCATATGAAACTAAAATGCTGAATAGTAACGGGAACACAAAGTAAGCTTATTCTTAGACAACTATCAAGATAAAAGATATTCACAAACAAAACATTTTAAAAACATTTCTACCGTAGATTATGCTGACTTGAAAGTGTGAAAAGCAAAATAAAACTCACTTAAAACAAGTATCATTTAAGATATAATTGTAGGGGAAGGCAAACTGCAATTGTGGTATATGAAGCATCTGCAGCTGAAGACGAGTTCCTAAACATCCAAATTGACACAAATACATGAAACGAAAGACGAAGATGCTCATCCTGCAAGTAGAAATGATTTCGACATTTGGATTGGGAATCCCCCATATTTGTGTTATATAATCATGAGCATTGACGCATTGTGACAGCTACAAAACTACTGAGGATGCTGTTGACTTCATCATCTCGACAGATGGATAATGATGTGATTGTATAAAAGTGGAGGACGCATAGTCAATTAGGAGGTATAAATAAAGAGGATAAAGTGGTTATCTCACAGGCACTCACACATCCATGAGAACCAGGGACTTTCTGTCATGTATATTTGAAACGATGGACTACCAGCATATCATCAACAATATTGGTCGATTAAGATAAATTCACACTTTGTTGATAACTATGTCAATGCTATATGTATGTAATCCATGAAAATTCGAGAATAAGTGTGCTGTTCGATTTGGTGGTGAGAAAAGTCGAGAACCAATCAGAGTTAATTTCTATGTGCAAAAGCGTAAATTTTTGTTGTGAATCAAAGTGCAAACTCTCATGTTGCATAAGCAATAACAAAAATCAATAATAATGAAGAGAATGGAGCTTGTAAATGCACTTTTTGAAAGTGGTGAAATTGGGGTAAGTATTGAAGTCTCATAAAACTGTCTGTATGCAGAAGCTGAATGGTTCAGACATCACAGTTCAGCAGAACTAATACCATCATGTGAATACGTCAGAATGCATTTGTCATGGATAAACTGATGACAGCTTGAGAATTATTTGAATGCAAGAAGCAATGTTCGGTTACTTTGCCTTACGCTGAAACCTTTCGTGTATGGACACGTATGACTTTATGGAGATTGAATTCAAAGATTAAGCAAACGGAGATTGAGAGAAATGTTACCTGATTGTCTTATTCCAGTGTGAACACTTGAACTGATAAGTATTTAATCAGAACTGCATTTCAAAACTAATAGGCAACTTTGATTTATGGAGCTTCTGACTTTCTGAATTGAATAGTGATCACATGGGAATTTCTATGCAGTCGATGATTTATTAAATTCATATGACTTTCCCTCTTGGTCCGAATAAGAGCTTAACTATATGCGCTTTGAAGATTTTCAGAGAAACAGATGGTACTATGTTTGTCTGACTGTCTTGTCAGGATGAAATTTCATTTTCATTTTTATTTCTTGAGAGGAAATTTTTTATTTGACATTTCACCCAATTTTTGTTAGCATTTATGCTTAATTTCACAGGATGATTCGATTCCTTTACTATCTATATTCAGTGATAGCAGTCTTGATAACTTGAAAAAATGTCTTGCCTCCATATTGAGTGTAATCATGTGCACCTCGCCCTAAGAAGTTTTCTTACAATG